>JASDQU010099987.1:120061-133412 GCA_032191745.1 Picea mariana | reverse complement strand
ATGTGCATTGACTTCTAGGCTTTGAATAAAAAGATGATCAAAAATAGGTACCCCATACCCAAGATTGATGAGTTGCTAGATGAGCTGCATGGAGCTATATATTTCACAAAAATTGATCTTCACTCGGGTTACTATCAAATCAAAATGAGGGAGGAGGACATCTCAAAAAAAACCTTTAGGTGTCACTACGACCATTATGAGTTTTTGGTGATGCCCTTTGGGTTAACCAATGCCACAGCCACATTTTAGTCTTGCATGAACCATATGTTCAACAAACAGTTGAGGAAACACTTGTTGGTATTCTTTGATGACTTGCTCATTTACAGCAAGACCTGGGAGGAACACCTTCGACATGTGGACCAAATCCTGTCAATCATGGAAGAACTGTCACTATATGCCAAGGAATCCAAGTGTGAGTTTGGAATGACAGAAGTGCTTTACTTGGGACACATCATAGGGGCAAAAGGGGTACAGGTGCACCAAGAGAAAATAACAGCCATTAGGGAATGGCCTACTCTGAAAACAGTCACAGAACTGAGGGGATTCCTTGGCCTATGCACATAATACAGGAAATTTTTCAAAGGGTTTTCTCAACTGTGTGCACCCTTGACTGACCTAACCAAAAAGGGGTTCTTCAAATGGAATGATGAGGCCCAAGTCACGATGGAGAAAATGAAAGAGGTCATGAGCACCTTCCCAGTTCTAGCTCTTCCTGATTTCAGCATACCCTTCACTTTGGAGTGTGATGCCTCGAGGGAAGGTATAGGGGCCATATTGATGCAGAATAGGCACCTCGTTGCCTATGAAAGCCGAAAAATCAGGTGTCCTGAACTACTTTAGAGCATTTATGACAAAGAAATGCTGGCTATCATGCATGCACTAGCCAAATTCAGGCAATATTTGGTAGGTGCAAGGTTTGTGGCCAAATCAGACCATAACAATCTTAAATATCTATTGGAGCAGAAGGATTTGAATGAAAGATAGCAAAAATGGGTAAGCAAAACACAGGCCTATGACTTTGACATTGAATTTGTCAAAGGGAAGAACAACGCAGTGGCCGATGCATTATCTAGAAGGCCATCCATTTTTTCCATGTTCGGTATGTCAGTCGACTGGAAGGAACACTTGATAGTGGAATATGCAAAGGATCAGTTCGCTTGTCAACTGTTGGAAAGGAAAATATAGGATGACAAATTCAGGGTCATAAATGAACTCATCTATTACAAAGGCCAAATCTTTTTAGTTCCTGGATCAGCTCTCAAAGGTAAGATCCTGCATGCATGTCATAACTCACCAGTAGCAGGGTATCAGGGCATCAGTAAGACGTACAGGCAGGTGAGAGAGAGGTTTGCATGGAAAGGCCTCAAGGAAGATGTGATGAATCATGTCAAAGAATGCACTACATGCCAAGAAAACAAAGATGAGCACACGCACCCTGCAGGACTGTTGTAGCCCCTACCTATTCCAGAGCACAAGTGGGAAAGTATATCCATGGATTTCATCACTGGGTTGCCTAGAGCACAGGGGAAAGATTTCATTTTTGTGGTGGTAGATAGGTTGACGAAGTTTGCACACTTTTTTCCCATAGCCACAGACTTCATTGCAGCACAGGTGGCCAAATTATTTTTCAGAGAGGTGTTCAGACTACATGGCCTACCCAAAACCATCATTAGTGACAGGGAAAACATATTCATGAGTATGTTTTGGCAGGAGTTGTTCAGATTAGTGGGTATGGAATTGAATTCTAGTACTAGCTATCACCCTCAGACAGATGGTCAGACTGAGATAGTCAACAAATGGGTGGAAGGTTACCTCAGAAACTACGTAGCAGGACAACAGAAAGCCTGGGTCATATGGTTACATTTGGGAGAATATTGCTACAACACCACCCAACATATGTCCATTGGCATGTCACCCTTTAGAGATTTATATATCTATGATCCTTTATCATTTGTGGAGATTACATTTGGTGACAGCAGGGCTCCGATGGTACAGGATTGGATATAGCAGAGCCAAGACATTCCCAGGGAATTGAAGGATCATTTACAGAGGGCACAAAACCAACAAAAGTCCAAGAAGACAAGCACAGAGTTGATTGTACCTTTGAGGTTGGTGATTTAGTCTATTTGAGGTTGCAACCATACAGGCAGGCCTCCATTAAAAGAAGTGGAGCAAAGAAACTGCAGCCACGTTTCTTTGGACCTTACAGGGTCAGTAGGAGGATAGGGGCAATAGCTTATGAGATGGAGCTTCCATAGGGTAGAAAAATTCACAACGTCTTCCATGTATCGTGCCTTAATAAAGCCCTCAGTCAACACGTTAGGCCTATTGAGGCATTACCTCCCATGGATGAGGAGGGACAACTTGTTTTGATTCTAGAGGAGGTGTTAGAAGTCCAAGAGAAGAGGATCCAAAACTGAAGCATCAAGGAGTATCTGATCAGGTCGAAGGATTTACCCATTGAGGATGCCACTAGGGAGCAGGAGCACGTGGTTAGAGAAGCAGGTTTGGAATTGCTTGAGGACAAACAATTTCAAGCAGGGGAGACTCTAATGTCCCCCACCTCTTAGAGAGGTGATGAGGAGACTCAGTGGCCTCGACACCCCCACTAGGTCATAGTCTCACACTGAGGGGGGGAAAGTCAAGAAGTTAAAAGTTATATTTTTAAGTTGACTTAAGAAAGGAAAAGGATAAAGGAGTAAAATATAACTCACCAGAAGAATAGAAGATTAACCCTGGGAGTTAACCTAACTCAACAGAGAATTAGAAGGAAAAGTATAAGTAAGAGGTTGGGGTGCACCTATTACTCATTCTAGTTTTGGATTAGCATTTGCTATTGCTCTTGAGCATTCAATTTGGGGGTTTTGCTGTACAAACCCTTGTGAGCAACTCAGTGGTGAAATATCCACTCACCTTGTTCCGCAGCTTGGTCTCGGGGATGAAAGAATCCTTCACACCATTCTAGTCTCATCCCATCTCCATCTAGTACTTTAGAAGGTAGCAGGCCATATTGTTCTTGTGTTTCTAGCAAGGGCACCATCATCTAGAGGGAGGTTCGGTCCAGCTTATCCTGAGGGCTTGGGGCCATTCCGACAGTTGGGTTTTGTTTGCAAGGGTAGGACCATCAGTTTGAGGGATTTTCTGGAGGGTTATCATCATTCTACATTTATCTGTAGATTGGGATGTCTTGGAGCCATAGGGGACATCCTGTGATTCAGTAAAACTCATATCTAGGGAGATCTTCTTGAGATCTGAGTCTGAAACTTCTCCCGAGGGATTCTCATAGCCCAATCTATATTCTTGGAGAGTTTTATAGCATTTGGAGGCCTCCATCATTAGGTCTGAACTAGCTAGGGTTTCAGTCATCCAATGGGGCACACCATTCAGTGGAGGAATTCAGATCTACAGGGTTTGAGAGTGGATTTGGGAATTTGGAAATCTGGGTTGTCCTTACAGTTGCCCGATCTATCATTTGGCATATTTCTCAGGATGATTGAACACTTTTGGTAGTAGGGCCGAATTATTGAGGGCTTCATCATTCTAGCAAGGTGTGGCACTTTCCAGCTTGGAGGTTGAGCATTAGTATGGCTCAAATCTACTTGATTTAATCTTCATTGTATATCCAGCCTTTGGAGGCTTATTTTGTATTTTATCAGGAGCATTTTGTATCAACTCATATCTATTGCTTGTATGACCATCTAAGGTTTATGCCAGATTGACCCTCTATTGTATTGATCTTACATTGCTCATAATAAAAAGGTCAGATCTTTGCTTGTGCTTATACATCTTGAATATATTATGATCTTCATGTGTTGATGAATCTTGTATGCACTAAATAACTCAATAAATACCTGCACATCAATAGACCAGTAGTAGTTAGTGACTCCAAGAAAAGATTTGGCTTGGGATCATTACATAATGGCTAGCATCAAAGTGTGTGTACAGGGGTTATTGAGTTTGGGGTCATTTCAATTATGGAGCAAGGTATTTTTGGGGTCATAATAGTTAGTGGTTAGAATGTTTTAGGGTGTGATTTTCATGTCATAAGCTAGGTATAGGCATAAATACCCCTTAGTTGATGAAGGTAGATGAATCTTCAGGAGATGTTGAGCATGCATTAGTAAACATTGTGGAATGTTACTTTTATTTTGAAGCAAGATGCAATGAAGAGGGCTATTTAACAAAGTCATTGAATTTTTGTTGGGAATTATGTTTATATGTTGTATAAGTTTGACTATAACAGTGACCAAAATAGGATCCATCCCTTTTCTTTTCATTTGACAAGGAGTTTCAGGGCATCCTTGACATACCAATTTGGGGCTTAACTAACAATGGTTGCTTTTCACAACACTATGCTTACATAATAAATACTACCCAACATAACCTGCAAAAACATTTTTTCCCACTTGTTCTTTAGCTAAAGTTGAGAGTCCATTTGAAATGGTCAAAGCTATCCAAATATCACAATTCCCATCATTTTTATTTCTTTCACAAAAATCCCAAAGCAAGTGAATGCCAAGAAGCCTCTACCACACCCATTGAATCACCCTTGAGTCAATTCTATTGCTTTCCAAATCTAGAGTGCTTTATGAATGAATCACTTATCCAGGCTCACCTTAGAAAGATGGTATCAAAGCCTCATTTGAAGTGGGTCAGAGGCATATTGATCAATCAGGGTCTCAAACTCGCTAGTTGGGTAGACTTCCTTCACCTGATTCACTATTAGGTAAAAATCTACAATATTTTTAGGAATCTAATACCTATTTTCCTTGCAATATCCAATCCCAGGATCAGGGCATCATACTCAGCCACATTATCATTGCATTAAAACTTGAGCTTGATATTCTAATTCCTCTTGAAATGAAGAGGCCAATTCTTGAATAAAGGTAAGAGCATGAGCCAAAAATTGCTTGAATACATCTAAGTACTTGGTCCACTTAACACAATTGAAACACCAACAATGAAATATTGATCTTTCTCTTAATCTAGTTCTACTAGTTGCATCTACATTATTTCTTCTCATTCTGTACGAGGTGGGACTCACACAAATATGAGGTGGGACTCGTGCCCATTCAAGGTTTTATGCTCGCGCCCAAAGAAACTACTTTCAAGGAGACTCGCGCCCAAAGAAACTACTTTCAAGGAGACTCATGCCGAAGGAGATAGCTTGTAGAGGGAACAGGGAGAGAGTTCACTAGATACAATGTTAGAGAGATCTCACAAAGGGCACTAGAAGAGAGAGAGACCAAGGGCACCGGCCAGGAGAGGGAGCTCGTGAAGAGAATGGTAAGTTGATACTTCTCTGTATTCTGCTCGAAATGGTTACTTCAAAAACCCTCCCACACTTTGATTCTGAACCATCAACTTGATTATGGAATCAATGAAACCCTTACCATAACTCGACTCATACCCTCGGCTCGATTTCTTTGAACCTGACTTATTAAATTTCTTCCACAACTTGGGCCGAAACCTCAACTTTCTCTACATAGACAATCCTTCCACAACGCGGACTAGAAACCTCGGCCTTGGTTTTCTTCGAACCTGAACTTAATAAATCTTTTCACAGCTTATCTCAGAACCTTGGGTTTGATCACATCGAATCTCTTCGACAACTTGGGATCGAGATGTCGATTTGCTTGCTTCAGATCTCTGATCTTGGTTTAATGGAAATCCCCCCATAGTTCAGCTTGGTTCAATGGAATAGTTTAATGACCAGGCCATTAAGTCATAAGTGCAATAAGTATTCTTATACAATTAGGTTAAGTGTGCATTCCACTCATCCTATAAATGACCAGGTTGTGAGAAAGGGCATTAGCTCCCTCTCATCATCACCTCAATTCCTATATTGTTAGAAACTCCATGTGTTTCTTCTACTCATGTTATTCTTCTAAATACAACACCTATTTCGTAACCATTCCTCTCACCAAATTCCTTCTAGAATGGTGTAACAATGTTAGGGTTACATTAAAGCATGAAGAGTAATTATGACAACAGTCCAACCTACTTGTTCGAATAATAATTGCATTGGGTTTCCATTTTGGGAATGCAATGTAATTACAATAAGATTCAAAACCACATGTGACCCAAAATAATGATGTTAAGCTTCTAGTTGGAATGTGTAGCATAATTATGTTGGGCTACAAACCATGCAAAAGGTAAAAAAAACACATAATTATTGCACAATTTTGTCACAGATTATAAGACAAGAACATAACCAACATATTCCTTGAAAGACTCTTTTCCATGCCCACTCTGAGCATATCTAGAAATCAGTGCAATCCATGAAATAATGTCTTGTTTAGGCATTTTCTGAAAGACTTTGAGAGCATCTTCTATTCTTTGACATTTATCATAAAGAGTAACCAGATTATTCCAAATTGAGAGGTCTGATTCAAACTTCCTTTTCAAAATAAGAGCATGGATTCCCTTGCCATGTTCCATAGATCCAAGGGATGCACATGAACTTAGCACACTAGCAAACGTGAATTGATCAGGCTTTATGCAAGCCCTTTTCATTTTACAAAAGAGTTCAAGGGCTTCATCATAATGCTCATTTTTTGCATATCCTAATCTAGAATAATCCCAAAATATATGTTCTTTGGGCAACTCAACAATGATCAAATAGGACTAAATCAACTTTGGGGTCTGTCTTGCTCAATGGAGAATGTGAGGGTTTTGGCCCTGTTTCTACACCCTTTGAGTAGCTCTAGAAGGGAAAATTGTGCATGTCAACCCCTATGCACAACTTTTTAAGGAAAGGGTACACTCTATAATCAAATCAAACAAAATTTTCAAGAGTTCCAAAGTTTTGGAATAAATTGGGATACTATTTCAATTAGATTTTGGAATTTTGATCTTAGGTTTATGTATAACCTTGATCCGCATGTAGTTCCACTATGCCCAAGGATTTTGGAGGTGTTTTAATTGACCCACAACCTTACAAAAACCTAAAATTCACCGAATAGATGGGAACCATGAGGATCCATTTCAACGAGGGCTACTAGGAAAAGAACTTTTCCCCTTGCTTATCGAGTACCTTAAAAGAGTAGAACTATAGTGACAATGTGAAACTTTGATGGATCAAGACAATAATTTCTTGTGAACAACAACATTTGGTTTTGTGGTGTGGAGTTGTTTTTCCACCTTAGGGATTGTTGGCTCTAATTGGCAGACTTGGGTCCACTTAAGTGTTCAACAAAGGTTGATGTAGTTTAGTGTTGACATTTTTAGTGCTAGTTAAGGGAACGTCTCACTAGAAGCACATGCCAAGATTAAAGATATGGAGATATGTTACAGGATAAGGGTCTCAACATTCTATCTCAATATCCATATATATTCCTAGTCCATCCTGTTGATCTACAAATCTTATACACACTTAACACATTTATGTACATTCAGTTCAACATATTCATCATAACAAATAAAATAAAGAATTACCTACATACTGATAATCCATGTAGAACATTAGAGTCACAATGTAAACAATAGGGGGTATTTTATTACTCCATTCCAATATAAGAATCTAATACATCACACTATACATAACTAGACTATGCACTTACCAAATCCAAGGCACGAACTCAGAACTATCTAATGGTCTCCATTTCCTTATGCCACTTGACAAAATAGAGGCCCCTATGATGGAGGCCTAGGCTTGCACACTGCTAGGAGTAAGATCCTACATATTCGAACTACTAACCATTCTGAATCCATAAATCACTCCAATTGTTGTAAGTACAAATAGGCAGGCTCTATACTATATAGTGGGGAAAAACTCTCATAGGGTTGTCTTCTTTGCCAACATAGATTCATGCATAGTTTCTAAATGGTAATTTTCTACCCGTATCTTGTTCAACCCAACCAATTAATCCAAAGGGTTGGCTAGAGTTTGGGTGTCGACATTCATCTATTTAATGTAGTCTCATAGCTCTTCTATGTGTTTCTCTCACTACTACATGATTCCCATCCACTACAACATTGTAGTGTATATGGTGAGACTCTCATTCATGGCTTTCCACAACTACTCCTTAATACTTTGGCCTTCATAAAGAAGAGGAACCACCATATACATCAAGCCCCATAATTGTTGATTCTCTTGGTTCTTTTCAGTCTCCAAGTTTGCCTGCAATAATGGAGTTTGCTAGTGCAATTGTCTCCACAAAGAACAAACCACATCTATTGCCTCGGTAGGCCACCTATTTCCATTCTAGTCAGAGGTTCTGTGATTAAAATGAAGCCAACTCCAATTCCTGTTCCAAATTCTACCTCACTTGTACTTAGAGATCTGTGTCAATGGTCATCTTAGTTTAGTTTTGAAGGCATTGATTAACATGTTAGAACTTTTCATAGCCTTTCTTGAAGTGTACAATGCATTGTGTAGCTTCCTCAAGAGTGAGCTTGGCCATCCACAACAAATCAAGAGTTGAATAGGGTTGAACATTGATATTTGGGTTGAATTACTACAATGTGGAACTTGTGGTGGGAACCCAGTGATATATAACCCAATCACTATCAAATTCTCGAATCAAGCTTGCATGTTTGTCTCAAAGTTGTGGATGGCCTATGATATTATTAAAATCTAGCAAATTCTCTCATGTGTGGGAGTGATCGAGTATGGGGTGATGTCAACCTTCTCTTGAAAAACCCATACCATGGCCTTACAAGACTTGGAGTTTTGGGCCAATTGCTTGATCATCACAAGGGTAGAAATTCGACTGAGGGGTAACTGAGGAGGCTCTATGTGGGTAAGGGTACTGGTCCTTTTCAACCTTTTCTATGTATAGAGAAATTTCCTTCCATTATCTAAGGATTCCTTTGCTAAATATACCATTATTGTGTCCTCCTCTACCTACTCCCCCTCGAACAAAAAGTCATGAATATTTGGGGAATGATGGGTAGGGTTTTTTCCATCACCAAAACACTCTTAATCCCCACTCACAACACTATGACCCACCTCTCCTGGTTGTTGCATGTCTTGTGTCTCCCCTCCATTTTGATTGAACTTTTTCAATTGCGTAGAGGATGAACTTGGTGAGGGGAGGGTGCACAATGGTAGCACAAAATATCCACAAATTGGTAGAAATCATTGACTTCAGTAGAATGGAGGGGGAAAATTCACTAAGGGGTTGAATAGTATGAGGCTTATTCTATGGGTTGTTCCCCTACAAATATGACTTCATAGAACCCAAACATTGATTGAGATCATGGTTGAAGAAGGTGGCATCATGTGAGATATTGCTAATGAGTATTGATGAGAGAGAAACTTGGGATTCATCCTATTATCTACAGTATCAGTAGAAGAACTTTTACCTATAAGATTATTATTGAATTCAAATCTAGACTCCACTTCTTAACCTTCTCCTTATGAACTATATGTAATGAACTAGTAATGAACTAGTGTTACATCTTTATTGACTGACTATTTCTGTCATTAATGGTTTTATAGGACATACAAGCAAATAGGTATTTGTCAGATCTATCTTCATTGTGTGAGGGAAGTTCAGGTAGAATAGAGGAAAATGAGAAATCTAGTATGTCTAATAGGCGGAGATCAACTAGGGTTGAGAAGATCAGAAGAAAATTCCATAAATGCATGGATTTTTTTCTTGTGAAAAGTGGATCATGTTCATATGATCATGAAAGCATAGACGACATCAAGGTGCCCTTGAGGTAAAAACATATAGTGAAACTATGGGTACCCAAGGATCTTCCTGAAATAAACATTGATTTTTGTGTAAACGAAAGGATATACTGAATTGCCCCATCGCCATTACATGTTTTGGGGCTATTTTCTATGGATGGCATAAAGGTCTATTAGGATAGATTAATTGAATTGATGGAGTACGTCGGACCCTATTATATCTATAAAGATTGGATATGAATAGTCCAATATACAAAAAGTATGCGAAGATATGGTTTGGATGCAAATTATATATAGCTAAAAAGCAATGATCAAAATAAAGGAGCAACTATCTACATTGACGGAAGGCCAAAAGCAATGGGGAATATTGCAGGGTTTATAAACAATACATGACCCATGACCACAAATAAGTGACCCAATTGCGTATTTGAGAGGCATGAAGGAAACCGTGTATTCGTATGTGTAATAAAATCAATAGCTGCAAGGGAAGAGATATTGATTGATTACAATTTGAATCGAATAGATAAAGATGTTGCTATTATGGGGGTGGTACGAATACTAATTTACCCAACCTGTAAGCAATGAATCATATTTTATGATTTTCATTAGGTTCTATTTTTGTTATCAACATTTGAATTTCTCATAAATTTGAATTAATTTCTCATGATATTGATCACGGTTCTAATTTTACTATAATGTGGCAGGATGATCATGGTAAATTAATAGAGGCCTTAGAACAGGTAAATGAACAACAATATTTGAATTGCATTTAATGTGAATTTCATTTATGTGGCAATCAATTATTTTATTTGTTTACATAACTGAATTATCATTTATTTTGTCGAATATGTAGTCGCCGAGACACAATGTTGATGATGATTCGCTTGCCGAAAGGGATTTCTATGAATCCCCCGACCCTATGATTTTAATAAGGAAAGTGATCAATAAAGGAAACAAGGAACTGGCTCACTTGTTAAATATTCTAGATCAAACTCTTGAGGTCGAACAAAGGATCAATGAAGTTATGACCAGGCTTAAGACATATAAGGTAATAACCATAATTTCAAGTTGTTTTATTTTTATGTCATAAGATCAATTATGAAAGCTTGATTTTAAACTTTTACATTATCTAAACAAAAAAAATGTTTTCTTTCTTATATAGAAATTTTTGGATTCCGTTGACCCTGATGTGCATGGTATCGGTAGCAGTGGTGCTGCATAGACGCCACAGGGTCCCAACGCAGGCCCTCGTATAACTTTCAGGACACAGCTATTCAGATCTCCACCTTCCACGCCATTAGGTGGGATCCACGACACACTCATTGAGGAAGCAGCCACACAGGTAGGCTCTGGAGGTGGTGACAGAGATGAGGCTGATGATTTGAAAAACTATATGGTTTCTTTTCCTAAAGAAAGACATGTGACCAACACAGGGACCCTTAAGGGAACCTTTATGGTCAACGAGGAAGGACTTCCATTAAAGAAGGTTAAAGTCCCAGGTAATTTTCAAAATTTTATTTTTTTCATGTTCTCTATGTAGACAAATATAAATCATCTAAATTATTATTTTTAAATTAATAATCATATAATCATTTTGTGTGTAGGGAACAACAATTTTTACAGGTCCTTGGGGAATAAGTCTTTGCTGATTTTTGGGCCCACCATACGGGAGAGATGGAATTCCTAGAATTCCAACCTCAAAAAAGAATCGATGGATTATCTAGAAAACCTTTTTGGTGTAGATACTTTTAATAAGACCTTGGCCATGGCCGCAGCTGAACAATATTTAAAATATACGCAATAAACTTATAGGAGGAACTTGAAACAAAATGATAGGTACGAGCGTCCTCTGATGATTCCAGAGAGGGAGTGGAAGGCCCTCATTGAGGACACAAAAGAGAAGAAATTGATAGATGAAGGAAAAACACCCTCTGGTCCCAGAAGGTAAATTACAATTTCAATTGAATACCTTCAATTTTTTTTAGATGTAAATAAACCTGTGTTATATATTAACATACTTTAAAATTTTGATGATAGGTTGATTGACACGTCAAAGGCCACAAAAGAAAGGCTTGCCAAATGTGGCCAACACAAGCTAGGTCAGGGAGGCTACTTGAAGTTGCAGTCACAAATTGTAAGTACCTAAATATCTTATTTGTATCACCTTAAAACGTTTAGGTAATTCCAACGAATAACATAAAAAATACATACTCTTATGCAATGCAGGGTGACGAGTTTGGTACTGAAACCACGGAGGAATACCTCAAGCTTGGTTACAAGTACGGCTATAAAGTGGTAGTTGAACACCGAAAAAGCTTGGGACAGATACCAAGAACCACTTTGCAGGATAAGGTAAATAAAATTTAATCCACATTAACCTTTATTATTAAAAGAATACAATCATGTTGGATATTATTAACATTTACAACTTTGTTTAAATCAGGGGAGTAGCACTGTCAATGAATGCACTAGTCCTATTGGAGAGCAGTGCGTTGATAGCAGTTTGCAACCAGAAGATAATTTTGATCCCATTTAGTCCCAATTTTTCATGGAGACGTAGTTGCACGATGGTGCTACGATCTGTAACACCCCTCCTAGCTAAGGACATCTACCCAGTCAACTGGTGAATTTTTTTTTTTTTGAAGTATGTGCGTGTGTGTAGAAGAAGCAACCCCCTCGACTCTAGGTCAACACTCGAACCGACAGGATGCAAGTCAGAAGAATACAATCAAGATGACCCAACTATCATAACGACAACAAGAAGCAAACGCCCCTGAACAGGAGGCGGGCAACTACTGGCGATAGGCAGTGACAGACACCAGGGGTTAGGCACAGTACGGTCACCGACTCGAAGGGATCCGTCAGTAGAGTCACAGTAGTGGAACTGTGCCTTTAAACAGCCCGAGACTACTGATACGGCTCAGAAGGTGTCGCAAGAGTGGAACTGTGCCTTTAAACAGCCCGAGACTCTTGATACGGCACCGGATTCCTTCCACCGGATTACGCACACACATACATACTAAACTGCAAGAGGAGTCTATATCCCGCCCGACACAGACCGACTACGCAATACAAACACCCAGTACTACGAGATCAGGGACGACATGACCTCTACAGATGACACAAGTCAGGAGGACTCAATCGACCCACCTCCAAGGGGACCCGAAGACTTCGATCAAGACCGGTTGTTCTAATACTAATATTAATAGACAAGGACTTTATTCTAAGGTACAGCCAATAACTTTGATTTAGGCCAATAATATCATTTCAATCTATGCAGTGTCACGAACATTCATATGACGAGTTTAACGATGCCACTAAGACATCCTTGTTAACCTTGCCAATATACAAATACTCCCATCGCAATTCAACCATATTTACATTTCAATTAATAATAGTACTGTTGCAATTAAACAATTCACTATCTTTGCAGTTCTCCCGACATTAATATTCAATAATGATATTACGAAAGCATTAAACTAATACGTCTTCTTGCCATTCTATCAACCTGAACATTCCATCACTAATATTACTCAGCATTTAAACTAACTGTCACCATGTAATTAACAAGGCCTAAACATGATAGTGTTTAAAAGTAATAGCATTTAAAGATGCATCATAATAACATCATATTTGAAACAACCCTGTAACATCATAATTAAATTGACCACCTATAGAACAACAATGCTTAAACAAGACCATGTTTAAGGA
>JASDQU010099987.1:87250-107226 GCA_032191745.1 Picea mariana | reverse complement strand
TCAACCTCTCTGCAATTGTGTGTGGCCCCTTTACTCCATATGTGAGTCAAGTCGGCAAGCTATCGTCAGCCTGCATCACCAATAATCATGTCAGAATATCATCATCAAATCATCACATCAAATCAACATCATAATAAACAAATCAACCCAAAAGCACACTCCCTGACTCAGTCCGAAGTCCAAGGGGGTCTACCGATGCCTCCGCATCCTCAAGGTCAAAACCTGCACACTCAATAAGCTGAGTCAATAGCACCTGTCTATATGAATAGGAACACATCGTATCATCTGTCAATCACATCATAATCATATACAAAAGGTCTAACATCAAAAAGGGTCCAGATCACTTGCGAGCAAGTGTCCTCAAAGAATAAGTGTCCTCAGTGTGCCAGAGCGGGATGTTACACGATCGAGCTGGCACATGATGGTAATATGGATGTATTTTAATCATATACTTAATAATTTTGAAGTTATACTTATACATTTATGATTGTCATTATAAATTTTGTGGTCTCAATGGTAGAGAATGTTGTACTTGAGGCTTGTACAGTTGAAGAGGAGTACGCAGGGGCAACCATTCCAACAGTGTCGACTAGTGCACCAGGTAAATATTTACATTGCATGTGTTTTTATTAATATTACTGAACTAGCTCAATGATATTTAAAAAATGGCCATTTAAATTTTGTATTTTCTTCTTTTGTAGGTTATGCCTCATTACAACGACCTCCATTATAGCATGAGTACCCCGAGACTGGGCGTGCTCTGCGTGATTGGACGCAATCACAATCGGATTTTGAAGAGCACCTAGAGAACGAAGATGTAGATATTGATGAAATGATTAGGAACTATAGGGCTAAGAAGAAGAGGCCGACTAAAAGTACTAAGTGATGATGTACATGAATATTTTAATATTTTAATATGTTTGTTTTTGGTGTAAATATTTCAATAGATTTATATGTTGGGTATTGGGGAATTGAGAGTGATGTGAGGGGGGAGAAGGGGCCATAAGAGCTTTCGCCTTCACGTGGTTGGCCCTGTTCAATAGAAAATAATTTATTGGAGTTGTTTAATCTTGGAGCAAACCTCCCTCGATCCAACATAGCAACAACAAAGTCAATGTTGACTTTGTTGCTGCTACTTTAAATCAAGGGAGATAGTTTGATCAAATATTAGATGCATGGCTCCAATAAATTCTTCTTGAAACCAAGAGGAGCTCATTCAGGTATGTTCTGACACTCTCGTAAAAATGCATATTAGAGTAAATAATGTGCTACAAATATTACTTGTATTGATTTTTTAGATATTTAAGGATGTTGAATGATTTTGGCAGGTACTTTAAGATCTTTCTTCGTCGATTGAGTGAAGCTCAAGACTAACAGAGGGCCATACATCGGAAGAGAAACACACGGGGCCAACCATTCCAACTATACTATATAATTTTATATAGCCATCAATTGTAGTTATTTTAATTTAGATCTGTTTATTTATTTTTCAATATAATATAGCTAAAAATGCGTGTAGTGAATAAATGGAGCATCCTTGACACCTACAAGTATCAAATTGGTGAATATGGATCTATTACCAAAGCTATTAGATATGCATTAGAAGTTGTATATTGGGAATAATAGGGGGCTTGGCATGCCTTGAGAACATTGTTAATTACAATTAAACTAAGGAATGATTGTAGAAAATAAAATATTTGGAGAAATAAATTCACAGCTTGCAAAGTTAAAACAACATGGCCTTCTACTCAATTCTGATTGCTTTATGTGTTAATGACTTATAAACCACCTCCATCTCACAATTGTTATCTATGTATGATTATTCACAACACATACCCAACTGGACATTAACACACACACTCAATTAAGAAGAGGGGTGTTAATGTGGAAGGAAATTCCAACATAGGGATATCTCACTGTAGAGATAGACTGTAACATCACCATATATGACAACCACAAGCCAAATAAAACCCACACGGAATGACACCAAAACCATCGACAATGTTAGTGATAGAGTCGAGGAGGATGCTATCAGATCAACCTGTGGAATTGCACCCAAAGTCAGTGTCCAGATCAACAAAGTTTTTGGCACATAGATAAAAACCACAATCCAAAGATGGCACACAAAGAATGACACTAAAAATATCAACAATGTCAGTCCAAGAGCGAGGGAGGATGCCATGACATCAACCAAGGGACTTGCAGCCCAAAACCATCTTCCATATTGGCAAAGATTTTGGTGTGAGCAATGGCTTGTATACCATCTCCATCTTACAATTATTATCCATGTGGGATTATTCACAACACAGTGACACATACACCCAACAATGGTGTTGAACACACACACACACACACAATTAAGAAAATTATTAATGTGAACACAATCCCAACTTAAGAATATGCAACCATAAATATAGCTTGTAACATCACATAGAAAACAACCACAAGCCAAATATCGCCCATGCGATATGATACCAACTCCATAGGCACTGGTAGTATCAGGGTAAGGGAGGATGCTATCACATCAACTGGGGACTTGCACCCCAAATCCCTCTATATTGGAAAAGACTTTGGTACAGGTAATGCGTTATAAACCACCTCCATCTCACAATTTTTATCTATGTACGATTATTCACAACACATACCCAACTGGACATTAACACACAAACTCAATTAAGAAGAGGGGTGTTAATGTGGAAGGAAATTCCAACATAGGGATATGTCAGTACAGAGATAGACTGTAACATCACCATAGATAACAACCACAAGCCAAAGATAGCCCACAAGGTATGACAGCGAAACCATCGACAATATTTCTTTGCGTTTTATCTTGAAGTCCTTTCCATAAAAGTTTGGGCATAAAGAAGCCTAGTTCTAAAACATTTTATGAAACTCTTGAATTCACAGTCGAAAAACACTTGTAATAGTAAATATGTGAGTCTAAAGACCACAAACATCCAATTTCCAGACCATTTTGGTACTCAAAAACATAGTTCAAAGGCTGCTAGAAACACATTTATATTTGTTTCAATATTATTGTTTAGTTTGCTCAACAAGATTGTTCAAAGGCTGTTAGACACACATTTAAGCATGAGATGAATTTCTCAAAGCCACTTGTAAAGTAAATGCTATCTAAATAGCTTACATATCTAGCTTTTAAGAGCAAAGATCAATGTGTGCAAATACAATCTCATGACTCTTCTATGGCCTGATGGATCCAATTATAGAGATTAGCAGATAAAATATAAGCAGAGTGATGTTCAATCTGAAATCCACAGATATTGGCACTTAAAGTCTTTGAGCTACATACTAGAAACTGTTGAGACAGACACAAAGGGTGATATTTGGTCACTAGATTACCGAACTAGTGTTGATTACATGCCAAAAATTCAAGATGTTTTAGCTATATTTAGTTACATGTTTGTAAACAAGATTGTTAAGGGCATACTCAATTTCTTACTTGGAATGCATCTCCTATGTTCCACATAGACCCATGCACTAGGGGACACTAGGGAACATCCTTGAATGGCATCATGTGTTTTGAGCTATCTTTAGTTACATGTTTGTAAATTTGTAAACAAGATTGTTATGGGCAAACTCAATATGTTACCTGGCAATGCATCCACTATGTTCCCGTTAGTCCCATGGACTTGGGGATTTGGGGTAACATCCTTAAATGGAATCAAGGGCGTGTCTGAGTACTTGACACATCCTTTGACCTACTTGTTTAGATTGAGGTACATCCTAAACTTACTAGGGATGTTTGGGTGTACCCAACACCACTGTTTTTTTTTTTTCAAAATTTACCTGAAGGAAAAGGAAAGGGTTATCTATCATTAATGACTTATTACATATTTTGATTTTCAATTTCATGCATTTTTATGTTTTAGATATGACAATTATTTTCTATATATTTAAAATTCTACTTGTTTTTGCAATGTTCTTGTCCCTGCCCACAAAAACATTGAAAGGCATTCCCCATAAGCACTGAGATCTTTCCCCTTGGTCTCCTCTCCTCCATGGAAAAAATTAGCAAGCAATTTGACTTGAGTCAACCTGGAAAAAATAATAAATGCATAAAATATTCAATATTTAATTTATTCCTACTGAGTACCTTCTTTTATTTAGAAAAAGAAAAAGGATTTTATATTTATGGTTAACTAACTAGAACTACACCATTCTTATAACCAATGTTGTTGTACAGACTGAAGCCCAAGAAGCATTATGAACAAGACCTTGCATTACTAGCAAGTTCACTAAGGAAAACACATTTTTGATAGCATTTCAAGATTCCTACGAGAATTTGTGACAAATAAGACCCTCAAGATGACAGTTATAAAAACACTCTAGTTCATACTTGAGTTGTGTGTCTTGTCAAGTTCTCAAATACCAAAACATGTTTGTTAGGTATTAAAAGACTATGTTTGCATTTTAATGTGGGTATTTCTAAATTTTGACCAACGTTGTCTCAATGTGTGTGTCAACCCTGAGACATTGCATAAGGGAATGTATTTACTTCACTCTAATTTGTTGCACTATATGTAATTATTCCAACATGCTTGTATATACAATACGTATATTTTAAGATCCCTTTGTTTATAGTTCATTATTTCTTGTGAAATATCGAAAGGGATATGCCATTTTGCTTGCCAACAAAGACCACAACACCAAATTTTTCCATTGAACCTGACAAACTCTAGCTATCATAGAAGAGACACAAAAACACCATTTTCTGGCCTCTTACAGAGCAATATTAGACCTCTATGAGTTGTTCTGAAGAGCCCTGTGGGAGTAGGACCTTCAACAGCCAACATCCTTCAACTAGTGAATGATTTTATAGCCACCGGGGATTGACATTATCTTGTTCATTCAAGGTCATATGGAACTTCATTCTTTTCCTGCTTTCCAGTTATCCTATTGCTACAAGATTGTATAATAGTTTGATGTATATGAGGTTTGACTGTTTTATAGTTTGATTTGTGGTTTCTGTTCAAAACCCCCACACATCCACTCCTCCTTGGCTTGTAACTTCTGTTCAAAACTTCGACCCATCCACTCCTCCTTGACTTGTGGTTTATGTTCAACACTAAATTCTGTATGCTGGTAAGAATTCCCTGTATTTTTCTTACTTTCTGTAAATTTTCCTCCCAATGCAGTTCCAGAGGATCCATGTAATTGCAACCCAAATAGTCTTCTTTCTTCAACATCAATGGGTATTTTTCCAAAATTCTAATATGAATTGTGTTTAAGATTAGATTTCTTCTGTGGTATCCTCCATGAACCTGCAAACCCACAATCGAGTGTGTCAATCCATAACAAATAACTCTACCCTACTTGTATCTAGAACATGAGAAAACACCTTGCCAACTAATATGCATTTTTACCTTTCTTTAAAATATTGTTATTTGATGGTTTACCCCAGGAGGGAAGTTTTCTACGAGCATCAACATTCACACTATCTGGTTTAGAAGCATGTCCAAATTGGCTAGTGGTTATTTCTATATCTTCATCATTGTTGTCTGTCTGAGTGAATCCTACAAGTTCCCTTGCAACTGAAACCTGGAAACTCCTACCTAAAATAGATACATTGACATTGTTTGCACTTAATTTTGAATTTAGTAGCGAAAGATTTTCATCAATAAAATCATACTTTTTACGATTTCTCTCAGCATCCAATGAATTCACAGTGGAAATATGTGTGACAGTATTACTCCCCAAGTTGGTTGGAAGCATCCAGACTGATGCCAAAACCAAGCAATATCTCTATTGGTGACTTTCAGAATCGATAGGATACATAGTTCCCAACTCATCAAGACCTGAAACACTTTCCAACTCCTGAAAAATATCCGATGATAAACTTGGGGTAGTTCCACGTAGTTGTTATGATAGTAAGATCTCACATGAATTTTGATTTAGGCTCTCTGGTAGGAAGATATCTAGCAATTCATATAGAAGAATCTGATCAGTCCCTTGGATGCCTACAATTCACAATCTATCAGAAAATGAGAATTATCAACCACATAAACGTGAAAAGGAAACATGTTTGATTACAAAATCCAGTAACATGGGCCTTCAATTTTTCATGTCTATAAATTTCTATCTCACTAATTATCATGACCAATAGTTGTTACAAACTCAAATGGAAGCAGACATACAAGTCCCTCATACCATGCTCTTTGTCCAAATAAGGATCATAATGGAGATTGAAGTTGGATGATTCCAAACCCATTGGAGGCGTGCCAATGTTTAGCTGTTGTTCCTCGATACTCTCTTCTTATGGAGATTTTACTTGGATCTGAAAACAACATTCATACAGTTAAGAGTCAATACTTAAGCTTATACAACTCCAAATAGAGGCGAAAGATGTCTTCAATACCATCTATATCATCTACAAAATGAAGTTGGAGTTTAAATGTGACTGGAAAATTAACATCAAGAGTAAATTACATTCTTAAAAGGAAAATATAAGAGATCATATCATAGGAACCAAAACAGTGAAAATGAAAAGAAAATTGGTATTTTCCCATTTTGAAATGCACCTATCAAGATTTAGCAAGAGGGAGTGAATTGCAATTTATTAAGTGTAGGGGTGACTTTGGTAACAATGCACTAGGCAAGATATCTGAATAGTTTGGGGGCTGAATTTGAGGAAGCGATATGAGTGGATTTTCTAGAAGAGTGCACCAGGTGTTTCAGCTAAAATAGCAGTTGGTTTAGTGGGCCACACATCTTGATTAAATGCACTGGTTGTTCAATCTTGAATGACGACACCCAATTATTAAAACTTAAAACCTTGTTGTGGACACTTCTCATGGAATGTTAAATATCCTCTGCATGGCTAATGAATGATCCAATTGGGAGTTTAGAATGATCCAATTTGGTCCACAATTGAAGTTTTGTTATTGAATCTAGGTCTCAAAAATCCCCTTTGATGATTGCTTGTTTATTTCTCCTCTGTTTTCTGTAGCCCATATGCTTATTCTCTGTACATTATGAGAATGTATCTATCCTTCCTAGAATATTGATGTAGAGAATCTACACCGTGTTTAACTCAATAGAATTTCGTCCTTCTTAGATCGAAGGAGGGGCTGTGAAGGAACTTTTGGTGTAAATTTATGCTTATTTTGGTGGGATTTGCAATTTGTGCCAACCCTTGATATTTTTTTTTTTTGGGGGGGGGGATCAAGTTTTAGTCTAATTTTGATTCCTGCATTTGTATTTATACTTGATTCCTCTAGTTGGATCAATTTAGGCCTTTTGTGTGTCCCGAAATAGATTTGGGCTCGGATGATTTCTTGTTTTCTGTTGGGCTCTTCAAGCCCAAACCCAAGTTGTGTGAGAATTTTGAGAGGTAATACAAAGGGGGACCTGAGGATTCAAACAATCTACCAGAACATATCTTTAAGGTAAGGATATTTCTTGTACAGGTAGTTTCTATTCACTATTTATTTGTATATGTTTCTAATGCAAATGTGAAGTATGGTATTTTAGGTGAGAATAGAGGCACGCTCGCTTGAAGGAACACAAAGGTGTCCTAGGTGACAAAGCAAAGCATCCTGGAGGTAAAAATTTTGAAATTGCTTACCCTCCAAGAGTGTATTCTATGTGTGGCCGAATTCTAGATCACTTGTATAGAGAAGCGGCCAATCGAAAGTCTCATAGCCACAAGAGTTGAGCACAGTGGTTAGCGCCATGATGGGTGGTCGACTGAGGCAGTCTGCAACATTATTGGTGCTATCTTTTTTGTACTTAATGTTCAAATGAAACTGTTGCAGGTATGTGGACCACTTCTGATGGCGATCATTCTGGAAGTTCCCTTGTGTCTGTATGAACTGTAGGGGTCGGCGGTTTGTGTGGATGATCGTTTCCTTTCCCAAAATGTAATGCTTCCATTCTTGACAAGCTTGCACAATGGAATACATTTCTTTGTCATAAGTGGGATACTTCCGGACTGTGTCGGAAAGTGTCTCACTGTGATATGCCACTGGATGCTCATGTTGAGTAAGGACTGCCCCAATAGCATATTCAAAGGCATCTGTCTTGATCTCAAATGGTTGTTGCAAGTCTAGTAATGTGAGCACTGGTGCAAAGCAGAGGCGATGCTTCAACTCCTCAAACACCTTCTGTTGAGATTTAGACCAATTTTTTTTTTCTTTAGCTCCTCCCTTGGTGACTTGACTCAAGGGCCAAGTGATATGAGAGAATCCCAACACAAACCTGTGGTACAAATTGGCAAGACCTAAAGCACTATAGAGCTCTATTAGGGTGGTTGGGGCTGGCCAATCTCGAATGACTTGGATATTTGCTAGATCCACATGTACCCCCCGCTCGTTAATAATGTATCCCAGATACTAAACTTGGTTCATGCCAAAAGTGCATTTCTCCAAATTGGCACACAACTTGTGTTGCCGCAGTGTTTGGAGGACCTATCGGATGTGGTGGAGATGCTCTTCCCAAGTTTGGCTAAAGATCAAAATGTCATCCAAGTACACCACTACAAATGAGTTGGTGAATGGCTGCAGGATGTCGTCCATTAGCTCCATGAAGGTTGCAGGGGCATTTGTCAACCCAAAATGCATGACCAACCATTCAAAAAGGCCCTCCCTGGATTTGAATGCAGTCTTCCACACATAAGAGAATTCGATTGGTACCTGGTGATACCCAGACTTCAAGTTGATCTTGTTGAAGTATTTCTCCCCCTTGAGTTGGTCCAGAAGGTCATCAATCAGTGGGATCAGGTACCTATTCTAGACAGTGATCTTGTTCAGTGCTCGATAGTCAAAGAAGAGTCTTGAAGTCCCATCCTTCTTCTCACCAACACGATTGGGCTCCCACAGGGTGATGAAATCGACCGGATGTGACCTTTCTGCAACAACTCCTGAATCTGCCTCTTGATTTTGTCATTCTCCAGAACAGAGTGTCGATAGATGGGTCCATTAGGCAGTGGTGTGCCTAGGGTCAGATCGATGGGGTGCTTGACCTAGCAGTGTAGAGGCACCCCTACTGGGGAGGTGAATATGTCCTCGTACTCCTCCACAACCTTATCCATCTGTTGTTTTCATGCAGCGGGGCCCTGTCGGAGGTCATGAACATAGTCTTCCTCTTTCCCTGAGGGCGGATCATTAGGAAAACAAATTTCCTGGTTTTGGAAATGAGCTTATTGCATTGTTTTGCAGTAACCAAAGAGATGGTGGTAGGTAGTGCTATCTCTGGTATCCTGTACAACTTATTTCCCAAAGTTATAATAACAGCACGAGGCCTGGACTCATACACAACATGTCGCTTCCACAAGTATGGTTGGCCTAATAATACATCAAAAACATCAAGAGGAGAAATGTCACATAATACGTCATCCTTGAAGGGCTTGATGCTATAGGGAAGGCGACATTGTTGATTGACACGGAGGTCCCGTCCTTGGTGCAACCACCCGATGGTGTATGGTTGTGGGTGTGCTGTGGTCATCAAGCCCAGCCACTTCACGACCTCTACCGAGATGAGGTTCTTCTGGCTCCTGCTGTTGAAAATGAACTGCAACGGCAAACCCTTTACCCACATCTTGGAATGGAAGAGACGCTCCACCTCCTCTGGATCTTTTGTTTCCTCCTTCTGGATCTTCGTGGTGTACATGGTGGCATTGGGCTCCGCATCGATAATCTTCTTCCCCCTGTCATTCCCCTTGTCAAGTTCTGATTCAGAGTCAGAGCATGCATCAGATTCAGAAGCCTTCAACTTGACTACTAGTGACTACTTGGCTCGACATTCACTTGTGTTGTGAGTGGAGCTCTTATGGAACTCACACCACTTCCCCGTGTCCTTTTTTGGCTTTGTCATGTTGTTCTTTGCTTGTGGCTTTGGTGGGTTGTCATGGGCTGTCCTGCCTTGGCTTGGTCCTTTGTTTTGTGGTTTCGGGGTGCCTTTCCTTTGCTTCTGATTTGCAGACCCAAAGTCTCGCCTCTTCTATTTGAACTTTTGCTCAATCTTGGCAGCATATCGGTATGCCACACCAAGCGAGGAGATGTCAAGGAACTCCATTTCCTCCTGAATGTATCTGTGCAGACAACTGTAGTATTTTAAAACCAAATATTTCTTTGAATATTTGATACCCGACTTTATGCGTAGGGTATGAAACAGATTCATCATCTCATGTACATCTTGGTCCCTTTGCTACCACAACATAGTCTATTGTATGTATTTTTCCTCATAGCTCCCCACAGGATAATATTGTTCCTTGATGGCATCTCGGAAAGAATTCCAAGTGGGTGCAGTCAAGAATGGAGAGGGTTCTCCCTCGTCCTGTTGCTCCAAGTAGGTTTCCCACTAATCCTTGACATGGGGGGCGGCTTTGAGTAGTGCGAAAATAATCTTTTCTCGGTTGGAAAAGTCATGAATTGAGAAATATCCTTCTAACAGATTCAACCATCTATCTACGACATATGCATCTATTTGGCCCTCAAATATGGGAATGTCAAAGTTTACTTGTACCTTAAAAGGAGTGGTGCCTTCAGAGTGGTTGTTGGATGTCGATGCGCTGCTAGTGGGAATACGTTGAAGAATCTAGGCAAATTTGTCCATCATCGCATTCCTTTGTTTCTCGAGGGCCTCCTCAAGAAACATTTTGATAGGATATCCTGCTCCCTTATCTTTCTTTTCTTCCCCCATGGGAAATCGAAAGGTTTTGCGAGGATGATCTTGCAAAGGTTCAACCAGATCGAGCCCCAACTCCTTATACCCTGACCTCATTGGGGACATGCAAAGAAAGATCTATCCAAGGACTAAAAATTTTGGGTGAGTGAATTAATCTTTGAATGAGCCTTGTGTTTAGAAAATATAGATTGAGAGATGTGTAAATGCTCAGTAGTAGATGAAGTGATCCCTTGACTGTGGTCTCCAATAGTTGTTGTAGGACAGAAGGTTAGTCGTTGAAGCTGAAGGAAGGTGTGGAGTGATATGAAGTGTCCTTTTCCCATAGTAAGCAAGATCTTACCGTCTATTATATTTACTTTCCTTCAATCATAGTATTTTGTTGAAAGTTGCAGTAGTTTAATATGGATTCACAGAAAGGCCAATCTACATATGATCTCTCGACTGATGTCAAATATAAACCTAGTTCATGGTATAAATATTTTCTTAGTAATTCTACATCACCCAAGTATTTGTATAATACCAAACTCATAACTCAAGAATATGAGCCTAATGTCAACTGGCGCATGTTAGAAATAGAACCTTCTAAAATATATGATCTCCCTATGTTCAAGTTTCGTGCATCTATGTTGTTTTGTTATTTCTCCCATAACATTCCTCTTTCTCTCGGATAGAGTGCATACACATCCATTTAATCCAACAATATGACATTGATTGGGGATTAGAACATGGATATAAATATGTCCATCTTGGTCTCATCCAATTCGGTATAAATCCATTGGTCCTCCCTGTTTTAAATACCTCTGTGCTCAGTTGTATTATCGACTCTCGTCATAACAAGTTTGCAGATGCATTAATCTCTGGTTTTAAAGCCCCTCTACATAATGGCCCCATTTTGTCATCTACATTACCCTGATTTCAAGTCTCTCTCATAGACCCCTACATTTCTTCTCTTGTCCAGGCATATGTCCAATTCTCAGGATTCAATATGGCAGAATCCTCAGAAATTGCACAACTTCATACGACAACGTGCCTTCACTTTGTCTCTACTACTATGCCTGCCCTCAATCCTAAAATTCTTCAGCGTGCTACTTTTGAAAGCGTGGTGGTTGGTCCAGGAAACGTTACACCTCTTACTCTTGGATTCTCCAAGCTTACAATACCAGATGAATGGTCTACTGAGTATCAGCCTGTACAGTCTAGAATTAGACCTACAACAACCCAATAGCTGATGATTGAACAAAATGAGTCAAGAAATAAAGTATTAAGAATTGGAAGATCCCAAAGTGTTAGGATCCAAGATCTAGAAAGATAAGTGTCTTCTCTATCTACGAACACTTCTGACTCTTACCATAGAAGATCTACTTCTACTTCCCCCTCTGTACAAACTACTCCTACTAGAACCCCTATATATAAACCCATTGCAAATAGATCCAAACTAGATAATCATCTCCTATATCACAAAATAGGATCTGAAAATTGCTACTTTTGTCAGAAAGGTATTCCTTTCCAACAAGAGTCTACATCATGTCAGCCTCTTACAAAATAGATCCCCTCTACACCCAATACTTTCATAACATACCAGTCCAAAATAGAGCACAATGGACAACATTTTGACTGTCCCAAATGTCAAGAAGTAGCTATCCCTGTTCTAAAAAAGATGAATTACTCATCATTGCTTTGGTTTGTATTCAATCTGTCTTTTCAAGTCAGTGAGATAGAATTTGAAAAATCTTATCCACCTAATCCTCAAACATTTAAAGTGACCAATAATTTCTATGGATATCTTTGTGTACCTGAAGATGATCTCATTCCAACCATGCAAGGATCACCATTCTATAAATGCTTTAGTGGACTGCCTCCCTTTTCCGACATTCACAGATCTCCTCCTAACAGTCACTATAATTATGATAGTGGTGACTCATTTGATTCTGTAGCATAGCATAATATCAACAACTGGATGGAAGCATGATGGGCCTTGAGTCATATTGTAATAATTTGATTTCATGTCTAATGGGCCGACAGTGGTGTCCCGTCAGTTCCATGGGTTCCTATAGAACTCCACTTTGTATCTACCATATGTTAGTAGTGTCATATCTTGTGTCTTCTGTAAAAGATGTGATGGGTCCCCATATGGCCGAGCCTCTAAGGGATGAGATAACAACTGTAGTCCACAGTTGCCCCATCCACTTGAAGGAATATTACTTTTAACAGGCAGTTGCCAGTTTCTGTCTACTGGCAACCTTGTAATTTTAGTATAAATAAGCCTCCTATGGTCTCATTTGGATCATCGAGATGAAGAGAGTCTGAGTGTCTGTGTTAGTTTAAGTATTTGTGTCTAAGAGCAGTGTGTATCCTCTTCACTCACCTTCAAGAACTTGTGAACGAAAAACACTGATCTCGCTTGTATAGGTATTCTGTAATAGATCTTAGCAAGATTTGGTTCTGATACTAATTTTACAGAGTAGGATCTTTATAGACTCAAATCTTGCTAAGATCAATTACATAATACATATACAAGCGAGATCAGTTTTTTTTGTTCACAAGTTCCCGAAGGCGAGTGAAGAGGATACACATTGCTCTTAGACACAAATACTTAAACTAACATAGACACTCAGACTCTCTTCATCCCAATCATCCAAATGAGACCATGGGAGGCTTATTTATACTAAAATTACAAGGTTTCCGGTAGACAGAAACTGACAACTACCTGTTAAAAGTAAGATTCCTTCAAGTGGATGGGGAAACTATGGACTACAGTTTTTATCTCATCCCTTAGAGGCTCCACCATATGGGGACCCATCACATCTTTTATGGAAGACACAAGGTATGATACTACTAACATATGATAGATACAAAGTGGAGTTCTACAGGAACCCATGGAACTGACGGGACACCACTGACGGCCCATTAGACATGAAATCAAATTATTACAATATGACTCAAGGCCCATCATGCTTCCATCCAGTTGTTGATATTATGATCTGCTACAGAATCAAATGAGTAACCATTATCATAATTATAGTGACTGCTGGGAGGAGATCTGTGAATGTCAGAAAAGGGAGGCAGTCCACTAAAGCATCTATAGAATGGTGATCCTTGCATGGCTGGAATGAGATCATATTCAGGTACACAAAGATCTCCGTAGAAATTAATGGTCACCTTAAATGTTTGAGGATTAGGTGGATCGGATTTTTCAAATTCTAGCTCACTGCTTTGAAAAGACAGATTGAATACAAACCAAGCATTGTAGTAAGCTAGTTCCTCAACTTCTGCATGTAATCATTTCCTGAATGCATCTTTTCTGCTACTGAAGAACAAAATATCCTTGGGGAAATAAGTCCAAAGTAACAAATATATCCATCCAGACCACCAATATAAATAATCTTTGAATGTAGAGCAATCAAAGAGAATCTAGCATGAGCTATCATACTTGGTCTGGGACATTATTGCACAATAATCTGTATAAGAAATATATGGAGTATATATGTATATATAGGCTTGACCTTGGAAAGGTCCTCCAGTGATTATTCCTCTGGTCATATTTGGACTTGTCCTGAAATAGCTAAGAAAAGAGCTAAGATGGTTCTTGGACTGAACCCAACTATTTAAAATATATTTACAAGCATGACTGGACTTTATGCAATACTCTAGATAGTCAAAACAATAACAATATTTATAGTTTTTACAAACTAGGATCCATTTGAATCCTGGGGGAGCATCTGGTATGCTCAAGGAGGATGAAGCCATTTAATTGTCTTTTCACTAGCTTCTTTGGTGAGTAGATCATCTATGCAGTTATCTTTTCCAGGCTTGTATTGTATGTCGAAATCCAAACCATCAAGCCATAAGCTCCATCTAATAATTCTATTATTTCCCTATTCTAGAGGTCTCTGATTAGTCAACATACCTCTCATATGTTTCAAATAATTTCTAACAATGAAATGCATAGGTTTTAAAAACAATCTAAATTTCTTTATCCCATTCTTTACAACAAGTATTTCCTTATGGGAAGAGGGATATTTGGATTCTGTGTCAGTAAAACAACCAGAAGTATATATAGAGACTTATTCCAACTTGGGTCCATTCTTTTGAAGCAATACTACAACCCAAGTGTCATTGGAGGCATCAGTTTCAAGAATAAGTCGTAATGACATATCAGGAAGATGTAGTCTTGGCAGATTTTGTATCTTCTGTTTGATTATTTGAACAATTGTCGTCATTTTTTGGTTCCAAGGCATCATCTTACTCAGATGTTTTTGTAGGATTCTCACATCCTTTGCTTGGTTCTCATAAAACTGTCTGATATAGTTTAAACAACCTAGGAATCTCTGTAGCTGCTTTTGGTCTAGAATCTCATCTGGAAACTCAGAAAGCTTTTTAAGCACATGATCTTGCAACTCAACCGTTCCTTTAGAAAGTATCAGTCCTAGATACTTTATTTTAGTCTGATCCCAACAAAGCTTAAACTTACTTAAAACCAAACCATGTTTGAACAGGAGATTATAAACAATCCTGAGATGTTGTACATGTGATCTGCTATCAATAAAACATACAAGAAGATCATCAATATATACAATAACAAATGTCAAATGCTTAAAGATATCATCCATTCTTTTTTGAAACTTAGAGGGTGCATTCTTCAATCCAAATAGCATGACTCTCCATTGGTACTGACCATTAGGTACAATGAAGGTTGTCTTGTGCCTGTCTTTCGGAACAATGCCAATTTGCCAGAAACCACTTTTTAAATCAAATTTGCTAAACACATTGCATTTTCCAATCTTTGCAAATAACAACTCCTTGGATGGCAGAGGGAACCTGATAGGCAATAAAGCTTCATTCAAAGCTCTGTAATTAATTACCATTCTAGGTTTTCCTCTCTTTTGTTCACTATGCTTGTTTACATAGAAAGTAGGACAAGCCCATGGGCTTCTACTGGTTTCTATTAATTTTCTATCCAAGAGTTCAGATATCTTCTTTTGACAATATTCAGATTCTGTGGGAGACATATGATTGGCAAAAGCCTTTTGAGGCTTGGAAATATAATCTTCTTTGTATGGAAGACTAAAAAAGTATTGTTCTCTTGTCCAGAAAGCATTAGGGTGTTCTGATTTGCAGTCCTTTTCTATTTTATCCTTCACATCCTTAATAATATCAAGACCATGTTTCTTAGTATGATTTATTATTTTCTGGATCTTGATTAGGCTTTTAGCAGATTTCTCAATGTCTTGGAGAGTTTGCTTGACTTCAATCCTTGTTTCAAAAGAAGACTTACTAGGTACTTTTATGGATTTACCCAAAATAGTAACCTGCACAAAATCACTACCTATAACAAAAGGTAAACATTTATTTACAAATTCTTGTCCCAAAAAAATATCTGCACCTGTATCATAGCAATAGAGATTAACCATACTTTGGCTCCTTGAATTATTATTGGAAAGTTTGGGGCAATAGAATTAATATTTATTTCAGTCTTATTGACTTCCCTAAAAGCAATGTCAATAGTTTGCCAATAGTAAGATGGTATAGCTCCATATTTGGCACAAGAGTTCATGGCTCCTGTGTCTAGCTGTGCATATAGAGTATATTGTAGATATCCCTAAACTTTTATATCTACAAAGATAACCAATCTATCATCAAGTCCATTCATTTGTTTGGACTCGCTGGCTTCAATTTCTGTATCCTGATTGAACATTTCTCTTTCTCATTGTTCATCTCTTTTATTCTTGAGAAAGTTCAATTCTTCTCTTTGCATCTTCAATATTTTCCATACTTCTTTTATCAATGCTTCCTTTTCTCTTATGGATTCTTCTAGATGGAATATGGTGTTGTCTAAAGAATCTTCTCCTAGATTTTCTTCTTCAATTATTTATTTCATTAGTTTGGAAAATCTAACTTGGTTTGTTTCTCTACTAGATTGAGGCTGGGGTGAAATAAACTCTGAGTCTTTGGGAGTGTATTTTTGTATATTCACCACGCTTGGTTGCTAAATCTTGGAAATTTGAGTATAGAGGAGAGAAATCTGAGCATGATAGCATTTAGAAAGTTGGAAGTGTCCAGGTGTTAAAGTGGACAATTTATGTTGAAGTGTAGACCTCTGTTGAAGAAGAGAAGGGAGGTATGATGTGGGGGACATCATTTTGATGTCAAGAAAATTGAGATTTTCAGTAATCTATGATGTGTCAGAATCACTTTGAGCATTGGATTCAGCATAATCAGACTCATCAGTATAGTCAGTGAGTGAAAGATATTCACCATCTGAACGGTCAGAAACCATTTCCTAGTCAACAGGATCATAATCTGTCTGGAACATATCCATGATCTTGGATCAGAATTTGGTCTTTATCTGCAGAGGACACTGAGAATCCCAGTGGCTAGGCTTTTTATAAATAAAGCAAGATGATGTACTTGCTTTGGAATTTCGAGGCCGGCGTTTAAAATAGGCTTTTCTAGGTTTGGGATTGCTTTTAGTAAAAATTCAGGGAGTCTTTTTATGAAAACTTATAGATTTTGACCTACATTTGAAGCAACCACAATCTTTTTTACAAGAGTCTTTTTTGGACTTTTTCTGCTGACAACCAAAGTGATAAGTCTCAGTAAATGTATCACAGATACTTGAGTCAAAGCCTAACTACTTTTTAACAGACTTATTAGTATGCCTTCTAATACATTCTTTTTGCAGGGCTATGACAACATGTTCATGCAATCCTGCTAGAGAGAGTTCTTCTAACCCAATTCCTAAGGTCTCTAATCTTTCTCTAACAAGATTAGGAATCTTTCCTGGCATTGCTGACAAATATTTTCTGAGGTAAGCAACATTGGCAGGATCAGGGCACCTATATAAAAGGTCTTGCATGGTGCATAAGAATTCAGGTAATTGAGAGACATGGCAGAGACGTTGATTCATATATAGATCTGCATAATGATCGAAATCTATTTTAGAACTACCATAAAATTCATGCACGACTGCTTTGATAAGCTCTTCAATGGGGTTATCATGGTTCATAATTGTAAGCTTATCATTCTCATTGAATCTATCCCACCAGAGTCCTAGATTACCAGTGAAGCACCAAGTTAGTCTAAGGGCTAATTCATTCCAAGCTACTCTGTTTCTGAAAATCATGTTCTGGGTTTTAGCCCAGGCTTGCCATTTTTGGAAAATCAACATCATCTCATTATGAGATCTGCAATTGATTTTTGTCACTGGTTCTGTTTCTATGTTTTCTCTGCTAAACGAGGCATGTTCACTTGAGTTAGTTGGATCAAATGGGACTTTTTTACTGGAACCATATTTGGTATTGCACCAATTTTCCCAAACAGACTGAAAAGGATTTCCTCCTGCATCATCATCTGTTGAACGTGGTGCATTAAAATTTGAGCTTTCGGCTTCATCCATTCCTTTAATATCCAAAGTAAAAATGGAAGGGTTTGGCTGGGAAGAATAAACATATTTCTCTAAAGAAGAGGCTTGTGATTTTACTAATGCAAGCTCTTCTGAGGCCAATATAACTACCTGAGCAATCTGAGAAAGGGTTGGATTTAAGAGTTCTATAGCAAGTTGTTTGAGTGACAAATATTCTTTCTTTGGAGTAGAAGAAGAGGGAGAGTTGCCAAACCATTTATAGGAAGCTTGTTTTTCTATCTCCTCAAATCTTATAAGAGAGGCTTCATTCTCCTCTACGATCCATGTTGCTCCCCGTTTTCCCAAAAAATGTCATTTAAGGCCTCAAAACGGCTCCGGAAGTTCAGGACCCAAAAAACTGCTAAAAATAGTAAACTGTGCAAAAATTGAAAAACTGAAAGAAACAATGGTGGGGGTCCAAGTGGAATAGGTGGGTGGCTACCAATATCCACTTGGATCAAATCTTGACTTCTTCAATATGTGGGTGGATGCAGAGACCAAGGGGTTTGAAGGCCATGGGAAACTTTGAGACTGACTCTGACTAGAATTCTAACGTGGCATACACATGCATCAATCTTTTTGTGAATTCCCTTGGCATTATGTTAGATATTGTCTTATAATCTATTTTTTCTTTTAGTGACTTACAGATATTGTCGATGGAACCTTTATTTCAGTGTTGTTAGACTCTTTTCAGTTTCTCGAGTCTTGCCAAGTCTCACCAAGTCATTGATGAAAATAGTAACTCCTGGAGACTCTTCTCTCATATTCCCTACTCACCAGACTCCTCTGAAATTCTCTAGACTCCTTTGAAACTTGCCATAACATATTTTGAGTATTTTTTGCTTTGTAGAGTTTGAAAATAGTTTGTTGATTCTTTCCGAGTCATAGGCTAGCTGAGTCTTAAAAGAGTCTAAGTCTGAAAACATTGCTTTATTTATTCTTCCAAGGAAAACCTTGCAGGGAAACCCCTGTGCACTTCCTTGCATTTCATGGATGTTACCCAGTGTAAACCTGTTGTCCCCAATTACAGTGCTTGACTTGAGAGGGATATCAAGTGAGGCTATATGTGAGTTGGGCTAACAATAGTAGAGCATTTCCTACTTAGTGGATATTACCTAGGAAAATTGACTTTGCTACACTGCATTTTGAGTGACGTGGGAAGATGGAGAGAAATCACCAAGGTGTGATGACCAAAAATATTTAATGTATTTGTTGGTTGAAGGGAATTGCAATGAAAGTAACTTATTACTTGTGCTCCAAAATAGTGTCAAATTTCTAGACCATGTTAGTCAGATCTGCACTTAAATACACAACCCTAACTCTAGGAAATTAGAGTCTCAACCTTCAATCAAAATTGATGTAACTTAAATACAAATTCTCCTACACACACTATTGGAAATTACTAACAACAACACATAGATAACACGCTCAGAACTGAGATTCAAATCTGTGTTGGTCACTATAATTGCTTAATTAAATTCAAACAACCAAGTGAAGCATAAATTATCAACCCAGGGAAGTCTTTTGTTTCAAAGATAGCCGCGCACTGTATATGCTCAATTCCAAAAGAATTTAGTGTTGTAGTAAAGAAATCATTCTATCTATAATTGCTAAAGTAAACTGAAGTTCTGAATTAGATCACAGGAAAGAAATCTCCCTAATTGCAATTCTTTACAGCTAAATTAAGAATCCTGGATTACATTTCAAAGCATCATTGCAATGGGAAAGAACAACTATCTTGCAATCAGAGAACAAGACCCTTATTCTCAACAGAGATTCAGTATCAACACTTTCTCATGGAAATAATAATACAGAAACAATAAACTCTATCTAACAGAGAACAAAGCACTTAGTTCCTTTCTGTCTAAGCAGGAGCCTTGGGCCTTACTTCTGTTTAGCACACTTGTGAGATTGAAGTCTACAGAGAACA
>JASDQU010099987.1:62756-75275 GCA_032191745.1 Picea mariana | reverse complement strand
TAATTTAAAAAATCAAACTTTAAACTAAAAAAACAAAATTTGAAGAAAAAATATTTAAAAACAAACACTACCCCGTTCCCACACTTTTTTTTCAATTTGTTTTTATTTCATGCATTTTTATTTTTAAATTAAATTAAATTTTTTTCTTTTTTAAACTTTGATTTTTTAAATTAATGTTTGTGCTTTTTTAGTTTTGGTTTTCAAAATATTGTTTTTCATTTATTTATTTTTTAAATTTCGTTTTTAATGCTTTATGTTAGTTTTTGAGGGGTTTTTGTTTTTAATTTAATTTAATTTTTTCAAGTTTTTTTTTTTTTTTTTAATTGCTTTTTTTTAAATAAAAAATGGTGCTTTCATTAAAAAAAAATTGTTTTTTTCATTTTAAAAATGTGTCTTTTAATTAAATAAAGGTATTTTTCATTTAAAAAAAGAGTTTTTTTTCATAAAAAATAAACAAATTGTTTTTTATAGAAAAAAGTGCTTTTTTAAAACGTGTTTTTTCTTTCTTTCAAAAAAATTAAATAGAAAAATGTGTTTTTTTCTTTAAATAAAGAAATAAACATGTATGTGGAGTTTCTTTTTTTAATTTATTTTTTTAATGTAAATTTAAAAATAAAATAAAATTGATTAATAAATAAAATATCTATTGAGGCCACTGTTTCAATTAAGTCACAATCTAACTCCAAAACTAAGAAGGGTGCTATAGGTAGCATCACTTTTCGATTTGAGGGTCAATTTTCTGTAATGGTATTGGCTTTCAATGCAATGATTTCAAGCAAGTCACATTTTTAACCGCCCTACAAAAAAGGGGTGCTACCAGTAGCACCATTTTTTCAAACATGGGTCAATTTTGGAGTTTTTGACAAAAAAATGGGTTTTTTGCACCATAGTTCTCGTTTTGAGGTCACAAATCTCGTTAAGTCGATAACTATGTTTAAAACAATGGATGAATTAACAAAACGTCTAGATAACATATAATCAAATTTTTTTTGTATACCTTTCTTATACTTTATGAACAAATGGAATTGTTGCAAAAATCCCATCCACCGGAAATGTTGTGATTGTTGTAACTTGGTTTGTGATTGGAGATACTACAAAGGTTAATGATTCATATGAATGATTGTTTCTTTTCCAATCAAATAGGGTTTCCACTTCTTCACACTATGAATGAAATCCTATAAATATTTGTCACAAGTAGGATAATTTCTTACCACACCAGTGAATGTATTAGAATGCAAAAAATCGGTTTCCTCCTTTGTAAGAAAATTTCTCCCATGGGATAATCACTTGCCTCGGTTTCAATCTCAAATGGTGGTTGTAAATCTAGAAATTCTAGAATTGGATTTATACTGATCTTTACTTTCAATGTCTCAAAGGCTTTTTGTTGTTTACCTCCCCACTGAAAGACCTACTTAGTACTTGTCAAAGCATGTAAATGAGATGCAATAAAATAACTCTTAGCAATGAATTTCCTCCAATATTGAGCTACCCCCCAAAATCTCCTAACTTCTATTATAGTATTAGGATCAGGTTACTTCGTAATGGATTTAACTTTAAAGGGATCAATTTTCAATTCACCACCCCCTACTATATATCCCAAATAAACTAAAGATGTTTCCCCAAATGCATGTTTTGATATCTTTAGCCACAATATCTCATTTTCTAAAACATCTAACTCTTTTCTAACATGATTTTCATGATCTTCCCAACTTTTACTGAAAATCAATATATCATCTAAGTAAACTATTAAAAAATCATCCATGAATAGCCTAAATACATCATTCATAACCCACAAGAAAGTAGTAGGAAGGTCACCCTTATGGGATACATATCTAAGTCCAATTCAAATTACAAATTGATCCATTCAAAAGGATTTAAAGTACATCAATACTCCTCTTTACACTAAATAATGACCCTCATTTTATTCTCCCAATAAAGGCGCTTCTCCTCCAAATATTCGGTGAGATATTTTATTGTCTAGTGTTAGAAGAATACACTCTACATTTCATATGTACCTCACCAAACATGCCATCATCACCAAAAATCATTGTCACCAATTTTTTCCAAAATTTTAAATGAACCACACTTTATTGACTTGATATGTTTACCTTCACATTCACCTTTAAGGCATTATTTTCTAACGTATAACAAAACTTGATCACCAACTTGGAAGTAATGATCAACTTGATTCTTGTCACACATAGATTTATACTTGGCTTGGTTGTTTTCCAAATGTTCTTGTCCTTATACTTGGCATGCATATTTCCCGAGAGTGAAGTCTAGAGGAGTCTTAGGAAAATAAAAAAAACGTGTTTCAAAAGGAGACCTTTGTGTAGAAGAATGTACATGGAACAATTATAGGAATGTTGTACATAATAGAATTGTTCATCCCAAATATTAGTATGCTTGTTACAATATCCTTAGTGTAAGTGTACCATTGTCTTGTTTACCAGTTCTATTTTTCCATCAGTTTGTGGATGAAAAGTAGTTCTCTTATAAATCTTAGTCTCCATTAACTCCAACAAAGTTGACCAAAATTCCCCAATAAAGAAGGAGGCTTGATTATATACAATGGACATGGGAAAACCAAAATGAACTCAAACATGTTGGAAGAACGCATGTGTACTCCCTTCTCCTATCACATGTTTCTTACAAGACCTTAAAATACACATTTTACTAAATTTCTCCACAAAAACATATAGATAACCATGACCTTTCCTGGACATAGGAAAACCCCCTACAAAATCCATGTACACACTTTCCCATATAGGAGAAGGTACATGAAGTGGCATATACAAACCCAATTTTATGTTACTTGTTACTTGATATGCTAGTGGCACACATCACACATATTTTTACATATTTGGACATAGTTTCATACATATAAGGCCAATAAAAATAACATTGTAATTGAGATATCATTTTTCTTGTACCAAAATGACGAGTAATGTGAGAAGTTTGTTCTTCTCTAATTACATGCACTCTTTCACCTTGTGGAATACACAATTTATGAAGATGATATAACAATGTGTCATGTACTTGATAATATAATTTGTCCACTTTATTACCATGGATTAGTGTTTCATAAACATCCTTAAAGTCTTGATATCTAACATATTATTCAATGTAACTTTCATGAGGTAATGAAGTAGGTTGTAAAACAATGGCTGCATTAAGAAAAGGTCTAGATAACATATCATCAAATTTGTTTTGTATACCTTTCTTATGCCCGATGACCAAATTAAATTGTTGGGCATAGTGTCATTGATGTCAATAGTTAATGTCTTTGATGTTATGATAAGTTTGTATGACGAATTGTCATTAATATCAACAGTGTAAAAGTTAGCAAATAATGACTCATGTCAAACAATTGGATGATATGCAGAGATAAAAGTGCAGGAGGATTAGAAAATGAAGATCAAATCTCAGAAGAGATGGCATGATGAATCTCAGAAGAATTGTCGGGGGATTAGTCAATTCAAGACCGTTGATGTGCAATTGCCAGATCAATGACAGGGATGAATTGGGGAGAGTGAAAGAATGAATTAAACGACTCACTGGTTACAATCCCATAATCGGTCTAGATCATATGATATCATAAACTCAAATATCGACAACTATGGTTGATCCAAAAAATGATCGTATTAAGTCAGATTAAGTCGTTAGCGTCGGATGCACAATCGCCAAATCTACGGAAGGGATAGATTGTGGAGAGTGAAAGGAGAATTAATGATCATGGTATTTCCAATCTCGCAATTAGCTAGGACCGTCAGATATTATAGCTTCAAAGATCGATGATCGTGGTTAACTCACCAACAAATGCACAACTTAAATTTGCAGAGCTCAGGTGACGCGTTAAATGACTCACAAGTTATGGTTCCACAATCATCCTTGATCATTGATCTTCTTCAAGTGTCTTCACAACCATCGGATCACCTTAAGTGGAAGGATAGGATAAGTGGGGCAAAAGGTTTGATAATTCCAATACCCAAATACTTGTTGGTCGTTGGATCACTTTTGAGTGGAAGGATAAGATAAGAAAAAAGATATGAGATCTAGATTATCCGAATACCCATCAGCTGTTAGATCAAATTAAGTGGAAGGACAGGATAAGAAAAAAGGTTGAGTTCTCGATTACCCGAATTTCCATTAGTCGTTGGATGAAATAAAGTTGAAGAATAGGATGACCAAAGTTGGAAGGTCGTTGGATTTAATCCAAGGCAAAGAAACATCATAGATAGATCGAACCATCGATCTAAGATCATGATCGATGAAAAAAATTTAGTTCTGTTTAAAATATGTGAGGAGGTTATACTTCGGATAATCTCACTTCGGAAGAATTGGAAAATTGAAAAGTTTAATTACCCGAAGTCTCGAAATCTGAAATGAATAAGGACCATCAAATATGGAGAATATATGATGACCATTAGATTAGGGAGATCTACGTCAACAGACCATGTCAACAAGGACATGTGGCAGACCATGTCAGCAAGGACATGTGACATACCACGTCATCATACCACATCAGCAAGGACATGTGAAAAACCATGTCAACATACCACGTCGACCAGGACACATGGCACAATCAAATAATGACAAGTGTCAAGATGAAATTGAAATTTCATAAACGTATAAATCACGAATCTGAGTGACACGTAGCATATACTCGGCTTGTGCCATGCCATCAAGTGACGTAAGTAAGTTATGTCACTTCGAGAGTTTTACTTTGGGAGTTTTACCACCAACACTTGCCCAAAGTCCTGAAGTCCCGAATGTCGAAGTCCCAAAGTGGACACAAGTCATTCAATATGAAGATCACTTCGGGAGAATTGATCTACTACAGTGGAAGGATAGTGTAAGTAGAATAGCCTAAGTCCCAAAGTAAATGGTGGCCATCCATATAAATTCTTGATTAAGTCCTAGCCGTAAGATTAAAGCAGTAAAATGATATATGTAAGGAACAAATCTAACCATTGATCTGGTTCTGTGAAGTAAACATGAGCCATCTGATCTATTTGATGAAATCCTCTCTAGGAGATTTGACATGTTGCAAGTCCTGAAGTTCCGAAGGGAAAAGTCTCAAAGTCTCAACAATCGTCCATCATCGGAAGATTATATCATGACCTTTGATTATAATAAAATGCTCAAGTGCTCATTTGGCCTAACATCTAGTTACCAGCATTGGTCATATGGTATAAGAGATTTAAAAGCAAAAACATAATACGTCGTTAAAGTTGATAAGCTTGTGGTTTTGTGTTATCAGTCACATGTAATGGTTGGAAGGAAGCACCTCAGCAGAACTCCGCTTCCTGCAATATTTGTAGAGATTAGGGATCGAGTTAATAAGATGAAATTCATCCATATCCGTGATCAATTTATGAAAATACTTCATGGTAAAGTAAATAAACAGTAATTATGATTAAGTTAATCAAAGGGGTCAGATGGTCCAAACAAAGGGAAATAGTGGTTCAAACTCACTCTGTTTTGAAGAATATATAAACGGGAAAGAGTGGCGATAAGAAGGTGTCTTTGCAGTCCGAATTAGAACATATATTAAATCAAATAAGTAGAGAGAGATGTAGTAAATACTTGATACAAAAGTTTCTCCAAATTTAGAAAATAAGTTTGGTTGGGTGGTCCAAGGGTAGGTTGGTGCCTGCAGAGGGAGTTGGTGCTTCCTTGTCAATTGTAGCTGACTAAACCGGGGGTTGTAGCCTCCTACCAGTTGGTGTTGGTGAACAAGGGTGTGGGTGTATCCTGATCAGTTTGTTCTGATCGAAAATGAAGAATATTGTCCTTCTATGTAACATGTAAAACAAATTTTGCAGTTAATAGAAAACCGTTTGTGGTTTTTCCCAATTGGATTCCACGATACAATATTGTGTCAAAATTTTGTTTTCATAAATAAAATAATATTTATAAAATTATTGTGTCACTGATTCACCCCGCCCCCCTCTTAGTGACAGGATCTGATCCTTCATATGTTTCTTTCAAGACATTAAAATACACATTTTACTAAATTTCTCCACAACAACATATAGATAACCATGATCTTTCCTAGACATAGGAAAACCGCCTACAAAATCCATATACACACTTTCCCATATAGGAGAAGGTACATGAAGTGCCATATACAAACCCAATTTTATGTTACTTGATTTCCTAGTGGCACACATCACACATATTTTTACACATTTGGACATAGTTTCATACATATAAGGCCAATAAAAATAACATTGTAATTGAGATATCATTTTTATTGTACCAAAATGACGAGTAATGTGAGAAGTTTGTTCTTCTCTAATTACATACACTCTTTCACCTTGTTGAATACACAATTTACCAACATGATATAACAATGTGTCATGTACAAGATAATATAATTTTTCCACTTTATTACCATGGATTAGTTTTTCATAAACATCCTTAAAGTCTTCATATCTAACATATTATTCAATGTAACTTTTATGAGGTAATGAACTAGGTTGTAAAACAATGGATGCATTAACAAAAGGTCTAGATACCATATCATCAAATTTGTTTTGTATACCTTTCTTATGCTCGATGACCAAATGCAATTGCTACAAAATCCCATCCACCAAAGATGTTTTGATTGTTGTAGCTTTGATTGTGATTAGATATATTGCAAACGTTGATGATGCCTATGGATGATTGTCTCTTTTCCTATCAAATAATTTTTCCACTTCTTCACACTCTGAACCAAAGCATAGAATTCTTTGTCATAAGTAGGATGATTTCTTACTAAACTAATGAAGGTCCGAGAATGGTAACAAATTGGTTTGCTCCTTTGTAATTAACACTTCTCCCATGGAATAATCACTTGCATAAATTTCATTCTAAAATGGTTTCTATAAATTTGACAACGCTAGATATGGGGTTGTATTAATCTTTACTTTCAAGGTCTTGAAGGATTTTATGTTGTTTACCTCCCCACCAAAAGAAATACTTAGTGTTTTTCAAAGCATGTAAAGGATATCCAATAAGATAAAACTTATCAATGAACTTCCTCCAATATTGATCTACCCCAAAAAAGCACCTAACTTCTATTAAAGTATTAGGATTAGGCCACTTCATAATGGCTTGAACTTTAGAGGGACCAATTTTCAATTCACCACCCACTACTATATATCCCAAATAAACTAAATATGTTTTTCCAAATTCACATTTTAACATCTTTAGGCACAATTTGTCCTTTTAAAAATCATATAAGACTTTTCTAACATGATTAACATGATTTTCCCAACTTTTAATAAAAATCGATATATCATATAAGTAGACTATTACAGAATAATCTATAAATTACCTAAATACATAATTCATAACCCACATGAAAGTAGCAAGAGTGTTACAAAGGCCAAAGGGAATAACCAACCATTCAAGTAAACCTTGTTTCATTTTAAAATCATTTTCCAAATAACATCTTCATTAATCCTTACTTGATGATAACCACTTCTTAAGTATAACTTAGTGAAATAAGTTGTGTTTTTTAATTAGTCCAACAAATAATCAATACAATAAAGAGGGTAATGATTCTTCACTGTAATTTTGTTCAATGCTAAAAAATCCACACACATTTTCCATGTATCATATTTCCTTCGTACTAGCACAATGGTGATCCACGTGGAGTGGTACTTGGTTAGATGGCTCCCAATGCCCGGAAATCCACACACATTTTCCATGTATCATATTTCTTTCGTACTATAACAATGGTGATCCATGTGGAGTGGTACTTGGTTAGATGGATCCTTTCTCAAACAAATCCCGAACTTGCTTCTTTATTTTTTCAACCTCAAGGACAAATAACCTATACATGAAAATGTTCGGAAGAGGTGCATTTTCTTGTAGTTGAATCTCATCTTGTATATATGTCTCTGGAGGTAATCCTGGTGGTTCCTAAAATACTTAATCATAGTTAAAAATAATCTTGACTAATTCATCTTTATGTTTAGTTTCACATCTTTTGAGATTTTTGGACTTGTCATCGTCTTTATCTTTTACAAGGATGAGTACAAAATTCTTTTTTGCATTTAGAAGCCTTTTGATTTATATTGTATGTTAACATGTGAAAATTTCCCTTTATAAATTATATGGGTTACCCCTGATAAGAAGTCCCAATTAGACCTCTAACCATTTGAAATAGGAAACCCATCTAGATTTTCGCCTGACAACCATTTCTAGTTTGACATTTACTAGTTACAGCCTGATCCATTGATGAAGGTTGATAATATAAAGAATGAGACAAAACTAATATAAAATGCATGTGCCCATAAAGAAAAGGTAAGAATAAAGAAAACATAGAAACGAACATAATCTTGTTGATGGCGCAGGAAATAGTTCACACAAATTAGAGACATGAATACGATCAAATAACTACAAACACATAATAGTATATCATTTAAACAATTTGTTACAATATTATGTCCATGGATTCAAACAAATATTCCTTGAAGAACATAAATAAGAATGCAACAAACATGCATAATAATAGTTTATAATATGAAGTACATTATTACACAACCCAAGTGTTGAGTGAAACATAGTAGAATAGTCCACACACATGTAACCAAAGGATCAAAATTCTTCAGAAAAAATCTTGGCCAAATAGGGTTCTCCTCATTAAAAGTTTGAGCAATGGTACATGAAAGCTCCCAAAGCCAAAATCCATTTATTCAGATACAATCCCCCTATTCATTGAAATTCATCTTTACTATTGGCCTTCTAACCTCTCACCATGACATTTCATTTACAAACTTTTTACCTTATCCTCTTCGGAATGATGAGGGAATAAGGACAACAATTTTTTTTATAATTTAATGTATTATATGCAATTACATTTTGAATTTGTCTTTTAGTGTTGGTGGGACATCACAAATTTTGGCAATAGTGCCCCCACAAACTGTGATGACTAATCTAAACTTTGGGAAACTCTTCTTCCTCCAAGTTTGATAATCAAACAACATGGGATTTAGAATTCTTCTTTGGACATTTGAGCTTGATTCCCTCTTTCTCCTGGGAAAATTGTTATTGTTACTATTTCTCTAACATCCTTAGTTGTAAATCACATTTGTCAGGGAACTATTGTGTACTAGAAGATTCTCCCTTATCTTGATGTGTAACAATTGTCTCTTCATGGTTGTCTTCTTTCATGTGTTTCTTATCTAGATTGTTGAGTATGACCTTCTTTTAACAATGGTACCTAGCACCATTCAACACACAATAGATGAGTGACCATAGTAAAATATCGAAATAAAATTTTAAAACCATGCATTTGAACCTAGATATAACTAAAACATTAGCTGCATGAGAGTTCATATATGCTTCTGTGACATCCCCCAAAAATAAAATATTTTTATTTTTGGTGTGCTGGAAATTTATTTCCATTTTTGTGAAATTTGAATTTCAATTTTTTTTTCCATTTATGGCAATTCTGAATTTCGAATTTAATAATTGTATTTAATTATTGTGACTATTGGGTAGAGATCTATTTGGACTCAACTAACTATTTGACTATGACAATGTATCACAACATAATAATTATATTAATTGCAGGAGGACAAATGGAACAGCCATGTTAAAATCAGCTGACCAGGACTCCATGAGTGGGGAACATGTTGGAACTGCCTCTCGGTTGATTATGAGAAGTGGAAAATCAGAGATTTGGCCACTAGAATCCCATGAAAATTAGAGATTAAGAGAGCTGCGAAAATCCCCAAAGGAGGGAAAAAGACCCGGGCAAAAATTGATAAATAACATATGCGAGGAGGCAGGACACTGCCAAGTATGCTGGGAAAGGATTTCTGAGCTCGCTTGCTATCATGAACACTGCGAATTGAGTGTGAGGCAAGAGGATCTTATTAAAAAAAATCGTCTTGTTGTTATGAACATTGTTGAGTAAGTGTGAGGCAAGAGGATAACTGTTGGAATTGAAGGCCATTGCTGAGGAGGAGTTTCCAAGTTCGCCCTCATTGATTCATGGTCGGGCTAGGGGGTTAATCGGGAAAGTGACTTTGGATGCCCTATTTTACGGTTGGGAGGAATGTGGTTGTTCGCTTTGTATTCCCATGGATTGGGTTCAGATATGTTGAACAACCCCTCTCTATTGTGAATGGCTATGTTTTTATTTCAATGTCATATTAAATCCGAACTAGAATGATGTCCACTCTCTGTCTGAATGATTTTTCTAATGCATAGTATTGATTAAATTGGAACCAAAACGTTTTCTATTTTTGTTTGTTGTGGGGAATATATGTGAAGGAAATCTATAATTATATTTCTATAAGTAAGTAAGGAAAGGAGGAGATTAACGACATTGAGGTAGATCCTCTCTGTAGATAAATCCCAAGGAAACCAAACTCAGAGCCCTCGAAACATCATTTATAATGACCAATCTCTAATGGAATGATATTATTAATCATGTACTTACATAGATGCAAAGATCTAGTACTGTTGATGTTTAATGCATTGATTAGAAGAGGCTCTAAGTGAATATTATAGAATTTACCTTATACAGAAAATTTTATCCTTTGTGCCCTTCTGTGCATTTAAAATTCCTAAGTCCTTAGGCTTTCAGAATTCTGTGAGGTAAAGGTATATCGTATCCTTCTACACCTTCAGTCTCCCAAAAATGAAAGTAAGAGTTCTCCTAGAAAACAAAAATCAAGAGTACCCTCAAAGGATAAAGATCAGGGAGTGATGAAAATAGTGTGAAGAGTTATGGTAGAAGCATAGTACTGTCTTCCTTTACATTTTGAATTGAATTATTCCCTTAATTTTTTTTCAACAGGAAAACTTAGTCCAACTTTCTTTTCACCTTTCAGAGGTTCATGTGTATTGATGTATGGATTCTGAACTCGCGAAGTTCCGAACCCCGAAACCCTGAAGCTTCCACTTTTCTCATTTCGGAAGCTAGTTACATAATAGGTTTGGGGCACTTGAAATCACGAAGTTCTAAACCCCAAAACCCCGATATGCGGGTCCCACCTTCTCATTTTCACATTTTTAGAAGTTTGTTTATGTTGGATGTTTGGCATTTGAAACCCCGAAGCTTCCACTTTTCGCATTTTGGAAGTTTGTTACATAAGAGGTTTGGGGCACTTGAACTCACAAAGTTTCAAACCCCGAAACCCCGATATGCGGGTCCCACCTTCTCTTTTTCACATTTTTTCGGAAGTTTGTTTATGTTGGATGTTTGGCATTGAAACCCCGAATCCTGAAATCCCGAAGTGTTTGTCCCACATACTTTCACGTTTAGGAATTTGGGAGTTGTTGTGTGTTGTTGCTTGGAATTTGAAACACCGAATCCTGAAATCCCAAAGTGTTGGTCCCACATCCTTCCATCTTTTTGGAACTCAGGAGTGGTTGTGTGTTGTTGTTTGGTTTTTGAAAACCCCGAAACCCCGAACCCCGCAATCCCAGATTATTAGTTCCTTTCTTTTTCGCAATTCGAGAATTGTTGTATGTTGAGGGTTTGGTTATGAAAATCATGAAACCCCACACCTCGAAATCCCGAAATGCAGGTCTCACCTTTCCCTTTTTCGCATTTCAGAAAATTGTTTATGTCGATGTTTGGACACTGGAACTCACGAAGTTCTGAACCTCGAAATCCTGAAGTACGGGACCCACCTTTCCTTTTTCACATTTCAGAGGTTTGTATATGTTTGTTGTTTGGGAACTTGTACTCGCGAAATCCCGAAGTCCAAATTCCCGAAGTACTGATCACCTTTTGCAATTTTAGGAGTTGTTGTTTGTCGATGATTGATTTTTTTATTGACGAAATCTCGAACCCCGAAACCCGAAAGTGCTCGACATCTTTTCGCAATTTCGGGAAATGTTGTGTGTTGATGTCTAGCTCTTGTACTCTCGAAACCTTGAAATGCTGGCTCATAGTCGTTCCATATTTCGGATTTTGAAAAACAATAGGGTCCTTTGTTTTGTTCAGCACTTGTGACCACTAAAACCCGATTGACCTCTATTTCTTCACAAAGTTGTAGGAACACAGTAGGAATTGTTGTTATAGGAACAACTCAAATACTGTAATGAATGGACTGGTAGAAAACATTGGAGGATCTTCATCCGGGATAGGAGTATAATAATAACAGTTCATATTACAGGTCACTGTTTACGGGGTCTGACCAGTACCTAAATTATTATATGGAAAATATATAGGTATATACTGAATTGTAGGTGGAATTAAGTGCAGACGTTAATAGAGAGTTAAAGCGAATTTTCTACAGTAAATTTATAATATTGCCCTTTACACATGCATATAGCAGACAATCAACTCACCTATTGTTCGAGCAATCATGAAGATCCATACTTACAATCACAAGCGTAACTAAGTGTGCAGAACTGATTACTCTGACAATTTCCTGTTCAAAGTAAAACTAGACTGGTGTAATAATATCATTTGAATTGAAATGAATCTTACCTCTCGTAAATCCTAATCTTAAACAAAGTTGAATTATGTCATAGAATTTTTTTTTTTTTTTTTTTTTTTTA
>JASDQU010099987.1:18744-62728 GCA_032191745.1 Picea mariana | reverse complement strand
AGGGTGATTTTTGAGGTTCATTACATATGGTATCAGAGAAAAAGTTGTAACATTAGGCCTGAATAGGGCCACATTAATTGCTTAGTATATATTTTGATTTATGGAAAAAATAATAAATCTTGTGGATTACAAACATAAAGGTTTTGTGTTTTGTGTTGAATAATGGCATCTCAAGAAGGTGCAAAAAATAAGGTGGAAGAGAATCCATAATAAGGACCTCCCGGAGATCCAATGCAGAACAATCATGGAAGCTCACCCATAGAGGTGTTGGAAACAATGAGGAACCTTATTGTTAAACTACAGGTTTTCAAGGCTGACAATGAAAAATTGAAGAAGGCACAGCAGGAACAACAAGAGATAAATGAAGTCTTGTTGTGTAGTATAGTAACCAAGAAAATTCCAAAAGATAATAACCATGAGGAAGAGGTCAGCAAAAGGGCCTCTAAGAATTCTGGTGCGAAAATAGAAAAAGGAGACAGTTCGTCTGAAGGGACACCTTCAGCGAAAGACAAAACCATACTAGAAAGAAAAAGAAAACAAACAGACCACCTTGAAGGAGAATTTTAAAAGATTAAACCAGCTACTTTTGATGGAGAATCCAGGACATGAGAAGAAGTCGAGGCATGGTTGTTGGACATCACAAGATACTTCCAAATCTACAACTATTCTAGCAACATGAAGGTTAGAATGGCCATCTACAATCTGAAGGGGAAGGCCAGCATTTGGTGGCAGGACCTGGAATTGGCCAAGGGCCTAAAGGAGAAACAGTTGGAATGGTCCAACTTTAAGAATTATTTTAAGAAACAATACCTTTCCAAAAGTTATTATGAAATGAAGACGAAATAATTCTATGAGTTACGACTTAAACAAATGATGATGGAGGACATTATAAATAAACTTTTGGAACTACTAAGGTTCGTACCATACATCCGAGAGGATAAGGTAAAAATCCAGCGATTCTTAAGCTATTTACCACAGTCCTACAGGGACAGAATTGAGTTTGACAACCCCAAATCCTTGAGTGAGACATTCAAGAAAGCATGAATGTGCTATGACCAGTATAAACAATGGGTAGAGTTTCCCAAGACCTGGAAGGATAAGAAGCAAGATGGAATAAACCAGCAGAAGAAGGGATACCAGCCAACTCCTTATCGGAATGCAACAAAAAGTTTCCCAAGGAAGGATTTTCACTCCAATCATTCAAACACGCAAGGTAGCAGTAAATTGGTAAACCCGGGAATGAAGAAGTTTGGGGATAACTCCCGTCAACCATTAAAGTGTTGGGAGTTTGGAGAGCCTCATCTAAAGAGGAACTATCCACGTTTAATTACAACAAATAGAACTAATGTTCAAAATTTACAGGAAGCCTCGACAGTGGGAGACATGGGCAAAAGTTTGCATCGGATAAATGCAACGATAGATGGTCGACAAGATGATCACCAGTCCTTGGTGGTAGAAATCGAAGGTAAAATCCATGGCACCTGAATTTCTGTTTTAATTGACCCTAGAGCTACGTTAAGTTATATTACTCCCGATGTAGTAGAGTTGAATAAAGTTCAGAAACAAAAGCACGAAAAATATTGGCTTGTACAACTAGCAACATGTACTAAAAGAAGATTAGTTAACTTTATTTCTGATCTTGAGTTCAACTTAGATGGTCAAAATATAAGGACCAATTTGAACATCCTACCACTAGGGTCTTATGATATGATTATCGGGATGGATTGGTTGGAACAACACAAAGCAGTACTAGAATGTTATACAAAGATACTTAGCTACAAAAATAATTTTGGCACTGTTAGAATAGCCCAAGGCATACCAAATCCTATTTCAATCAAACAACTATCAGCGATGCAATTCAATAAATTTATTAGAAAGGGATGTCAAGTTTATGCCATCCAAGTAACGAATCTATTAGAAAAATAAGATAAGCCCATGTCAGAAGACTTTGCTATCCTATGTGAATTCAGAGACATGTTTGTTGATGAGATACCAGAACTACCTCCTAGGAGAGAAATAGATTTCTTCATAGCCTTACTACTGGGATCAACGCCTATCTCAAAATCACCCTACCAAATGAGTCTACCAGAACTGACAGAATTAAAAATACAATTACAGGAACTGTTGGATAAAGAGTATATTAGACCAAGTGTCTCACCATGGAGAGCACCAGTCCTCTTTGTGAAAAAGAAAGATGGTACTCTAAGAATATGTATCGATTATAGACAACTGAACAAAGTGCCCATTAAGAACAAATACCCCTTACCTAGGATAAATGATTTGTTCTATCAAGTTAGTGGGGCCAAGATCTTCTCAAAATTGGATTTACGATCCAGATATCATCAAGTTAGGATAAAGGACCAGGACATAAACAAAACAACTTTTTGAACAAGATATAGACACTACGATTTTGTATTCATACCTTTCAGACTCACTAATTGACCAACCCCATTAATGTGCTTGATGAACAACATTTTCAGCGAGTACTTAGACAAGTTCGTAGTAGTATTTATCGATGATATTCTGGTCTATTCTAAACCGGAGGAGGAATATGATGAACACTTACGAATAGTTCTGCAAACACTAAGGAAACACAAACTATACACAAAATTCGACAAATGTGATTTTTATAAAAAAAAATACAATATTTAGGACATGTCATCTCCTCGAAAGGTATTGTCGTAGACCCGGAGAAGATAAAATCCATTATGGAATGGCCAGTACCTAAGGATGTGGCAGATATCCAGTCATTCATGGGAATCACCGGATATTATCGCAGATTTATAGAAGGGTTCTCCAAGATAGCCTACCCTATCACGTCATTACAAAAGAAAGGGACCAAGGTTAACTAGTCACAAAAGTGTCAAGACAGTTTTAACACGCTAAAAGAATTATTGACATCAGCGCCCATTTTGAAGGTAGCAGACCCAGATAAAGACTTCATAGTATGCGTTGATGCAAGTAAAGAGGGACTAGGTGGTGTTCTAACTCAGGAAGGGCATGTGAGTTGTTATGAGTCCCAGAAATTAAAGGAACAAGAGAGAAATTATGTCACTCATGACTTAGAATTGGTAGCAGTAATACATGCCTTAAAAATGTGGTGACACTATATAATGGGCAGAAAATTCTTACTATTGACGGATAATAGCGGAGTGAAATATCTGTTTAACCAAACAAACCTTAATGTGAGACAAGCAAGGTGGCTAACCTTCTTGAGAGAATTCGATTTTGAGGTCAGACATATCAAGGGTAAGGAAAATAAAGTAGGAGATGCTTTAAGATGCAAAATCCATGGGTTATTTGAGATAAATATCAGCAGGGCAGAAAGTTATCTGGAACAAAGAATAAAAACGACAGGTATTAATGACGAAAATTACACTACGATGATGGCAGAATTGCAAAATAGTATCACAAACTCAAATGAACCGGATATAAGTATCGACAAGGAGGGACTATTAAGATTTAAAAACAGACTTTACATACTAGATTCAACAAAGATAAAATAAATTATTTTAGACGAAGTGCATAAGAAACCGTATTATGGCCATCTTGGCTACCAAAAAACAATAACAACACTCATAAAACTATTTTACTGGCCTAACATGAAGGGCGAAACAAGAGAATATTTGGATAGGTGCCAAGATTGTCAGCAGGTTAAAGTCGAACACCAACACCCAGTCGGCCTATTATAGCCATTACCAGTACGAGAATGAAAATGGGAGACCATATCGTTGGACTTTATAACAGGTTTGCCTAAAACTCATAAACATAATGATTCTATCATGGTTGTAATCGATAAAGTCAGTAAGTCTGCACACTTTATTCCTGTAAAGTCTACTTTTAAAGATATTAACATTGTTGAAATATTCATGAAATAAATTTTTAGACTGCATGGTATTCCTAAAATGGTGATTTCAGATAGAGACGTAAAATTCACATCCACTTTTTGGAAGGAATTGTTTGTAGGGATAAATACTAATTTGAATTTCAGTATGAGTTATCATTCAGAAATGGATGGATAGACCGAAAGGACAAACCAAATCATAGAGGATATGCTCCACATGTATGTAAGAACAAAACCAAACAAGTGGGAAGACTACCTACACTTGGTAGAATTTGCATATAACAATGGGTACCAAACTTCGACTAAGTTGAGCCCTTTCAAAATATTGTATGGCAAAAAGTGTACAACTCCAATTAGCTGGGATAACCCGACTGACAGACTCATGGTTGGACTAGAGATGCTCCAAGAAATGGAGAACATGTTAAGGAAGGTACAATAGAACTTGAAAGAGGCATAGGGCATACAGAGGAGCTATGAAGATCAGAAAAGAAGACACTTGGAATTTCAAATGGGAGACCATGTTTATTTGAAGTTCAAATCCTGAAACATCTCACTGAAGTTGGGGAACTGTGCCAAGATGGAACCCAGGTTTTGTGGGCCCTTTGATATACTAACCCGAATTAGACCCGTAGCATATCATCTTGCACTTTCAGCTAATCTAAGAATTCATAATTTATTTCATGTGTCTTTGCTGAAAAAGTATATTCATGACCCTACTCATATGATTGATTAGAACCAGGTGCAGGTGGAACCCGAAGGCGAGTTCCAGGTGGAACCCCTGCACATTCTGGACCAGAGAGAAATAACACTTAGGAATAGAGTCATCGCTTAGGTAAAGGTGCAATGCAATCACTTTGGTCCTGAGGAGGCCACTTTGGAATTCGAAGGAGATTTGCGGAAATCTCATCTAATCCTATTCTAGGAAAGGAATGATCACTGAGGACAGTGTTTTACTGAAGGGGGAAAGGATGTGACATCCACCAAAAATAAAATATTTTTATTTTTGGTGTGCTCGAAATTTATTTCTGTTTTTTGCAAATTTGAATCAGGATTTTTTTTTCCATTTATGGCAATTTCGAATTTCGAATTTAGTAATAGTATTTAATTATTGTGACTGTTGGGCAGAGATCTGTTTGGAATCAACTAACTATTTGACTATGACACTTGTATCACAACAAAATAATTATATTAATTGCAGGAGGACAAATGGAACAACCATGTTAAAATTAGCTGACCAGGACTCCATCAGTGGGGAACATGTTGGAATTACCTCTAGGCTGATTATGAGAAGTGGAAAATCATAGACTTGGCCACTGGCAGCCCCTAAAAATCAGGGATTAAGAGAGCTACAAAAATCCCCAAAGGAGGGAAAAAGACCCAGGCAAAAATTTATAAATAGCATATGTGAGGAGGTAGGACGTTGCTAAGTATGTTGGGAAAGGATTTCTAAGCTCGCTTGCTGTTATGAACACTGCGGATTGAGTGTGAGGCAAGAGGAGCTTGCTAAAACAAAATGATCTTGCTGTTATGAGCACTATTGAGTAAGTGTGAGGCAAGAGGATAACTATTGGAATTGAAGGACATTGATCAGGAGGAGTTTCCAAGTTCTCCCTCATGGATTCATGGTCAGGCTAGGGGGTGAATCAGGCAAGTGACTTTGGCTTCCCTCTTCTACGGTTGGGAGGAAAGTGCCTGTTCCCTTTGTATTCCCGCGGATTGGGTTTAGATATGTTGAACTACCCCTCTCTATTATGAATGGATATGTTTTTATTTCGATGCCATATTAAATCCGAACTGGAATGATGTCCACTCTCTGTCTGAATGATTTTTCTGATGCATAGTATTGATTAAATTGGAGCTATAATGTTTTCCATTTTTGTTTGTTGTGGGGAATATATGTGAAGGATATCTGTAATTATATTTCTATAAGTAAGTAAGGAAAGGAGGATATTAATGACAATGAGGCAGATCCTCTCTGTAGATAAATCCCCAGGAAACCAAACTCGATCCCTCGGAACATCATTTATAATCACCAATCTTTGATGGAATGATATTCTTAATCATGAATTTACATAGATGCACATATCTAGTACTGTTGATGTTTAATGCATTGATTAAAAGAGGCTCTACGTGAATATTATAGAATTTACCTTATACAGAAAATTTTATCCTTTTTGCCCTTCTGTGCGTGTAAAATTCCAAAGTCCTTAGGCTTTCAAAATTCTGTGACGTAAAGGTATATCATATCCTTCTACACCTTCAATATCCCAGAAATGAAAGTAAGAGTTCTCCCAGAAAATGAAAATCAAGAGTACCCGTAAATGATAAAGATCGGGGAGTGATGAAAATAGTGTGAAGAGTTACAGTAGAAGCAGAGTACACTCTTCCTTTGCGTTTTGAATTGAATTACTACCTTAATTTTTTTTCAATAGGAAAACTTAGTCCAACTTTCTTTTCGCCTTTCGGAGGTTCGTGTATATTGATGTATGGATTCTGAACTCACGAAGTTCCGAACACCGAAACCCCGAAGTTTCCACTCTTCACATTTCAGAAGTTGGTTACATAAGAGGTTTGGGGCACTTGAACTCACGAAGTTTCGAACCCCAAAACCACAATATGCGGGTCCCACCTTCTCTTTTTCGCATTTTTCGGAAGTTTGTTTATGTTGGATGTTTGGCATTTGAAACCCCGAAGCTTCCACTTTTCACATTTCGGAAGTTTGTTACATAAGAGGTTTGGGGCACTTGAACTCATGAAGTTTCGAACCCCGAAACCCTGAAATGCGGGTCCCACCTTCTCTTTTTTTCATTTTTCAGAAGTTTGTTTATGTTGTATGTTTGGCATTGAAACCCCAAAACCTCGAATCCTGAAATCTCGAAGTGTTGGTCCAATAGCCTTTAACCTTTCGGAATTCGAGAGTTATTGTGTGTTGTTGTTTGGCATTTGAAACACCGAAACCCCGAATCCCAAAATCCTGAAGTGTCGGTCCCACATCCTTTCACCTTTTCAAAACTTGGGAGTGGTTGTGTGTTGTTGTTTGGATTTTGAAAACCTTGAAACCCCGAACCCCGCAATCCCAAATTATTAGTTCCTTTCTTTTTCGCAATTCGGGAATTGTTGTATGTTGAGTGTTTGGTTATGAAAACCGTGAAACCACGCACCCTGAAATCACAAAATGCGGGTCTCACCTTTTCCTTTTTTTCATTTCGGGAAATTGTTTATGTCAATGTTTGGACACCGAAACTTGCGAAGTTCCAAACCCCGAAATCCCGAAGTGCGGGACTCACCTTTCCTTTTTCGCATTTCAGAGGTTTATATATGTTTGTTGTTTGGGCAATTGCACTCGCGAAATCTCGAAGTCTGAATTCCCGAAGTATTGATCACCTTTTGCAATTTCGGGAGTTGTTGTGTGTCGATGATTGACTTTTGTATTCACGAAATCCCGAACCCCAAAACCCTGAAGTGCTCGACATATTTTCGTAATTTTGGGAAATGTTGTGTGTTGATGTTCGTCTCTTGTACTCGCAAAACACCGAAATGATGGCCCACAGTTGTTCCGTATTTTGGATTTCGGCAAACAACATGGTCCTTTGTTTTGTTCGGCACTTGTGACCACTAAAACCCAATTGACCTCTGTTTCTTCACAAATTTGTAGGAACACAATAGGAATTGTTGTTATAGGAACAACTCAAATACTGTAATGAATGGACTGGTAGAAAACGTTGGAGGATCTTCATCCGGGATAGGAGTATAATAATAACAGTTCATATTATAGGTCACTGTGTATGGGGCATGACCAATACCTAAATTATTATATGAAAAGATATAGGTATATACTTAATTGTAGGTGGAATTAAGTACATACATTAATAGAGAGTTAAAGAGAATTTTCTACTGTAAAATGCTAATATTCTCTTTTACACGTGCACATAGTAGACAATCAAGTCACCTACTGTTCAGGCAGTCATGAAGATCCAGACTTGCAATCACAAGTGTAACTAAGTGTGCAGAACTAATTACTCTGACAATTTCTTGTTCGAAGTAAAACTAGGCTGGTGTAATAATATCATTTTAATTGAATTGAATCTTACCTCTCTTAAATCCTAAGCTTAAACAAAGTTGAATTATGTCATAGAAAAGAAGAAAAAAAATAAAATTATGGTGATTTTTTAGGTTCATTACAGCTTCTCTGAGTTCGGTTCCTGGTTTCTCTAATGTTGGTTGAAGTATTATTTTCTTCAGGGTTGTTAACAATGTTACAAATATTAATAGTGAAACATGTGAAAAATTGGTGATAAATCTCTGAAATTATATAACTGTGAAGTTGTATATCTAGGAAATACCTTTCCTATGGTATAACGAATGCATGAAATAGGTATCAGAGTCACAAGTTATGGAAAAATATGAAAGGAAGTTTTGTGGGATCATGTCTCCACTCAAAGAAAGATAATTTTTTTTTGTATTGGTGTTGGAAGAAATATTGGGCTCTGGTATTTTAGTGAAGATGAGGTGATTCCACCAGAACTAGGTATATTGGTGAGGAGTGGGTGATCTTCTTCATTGGTGGAATTGATGGTTGAGGAAAGTATTAAACATTGAGGAAACTCCAATAGTGTAAGGTTGTATGAACTTGCAAGAGACCGTTGTAATATCAAAGCTTAGACCATGTTTCCATATCATCGGTGTACTATTTTCAAAATAGGATCATGTCGTTGGTGCGTTCGTCATGGAACTAGGTTGAGTGGTCGCACATAAGTTTGATTTCGATTTAAAACTAAGTTTGAAAATAATTTGATGTTATAAAAGCTCTAGAAAGAAGGGTTATTAAAATATTAAATATTAAAAGAGGGGGGTGGTTGTGAGCCCCCCTTCCTCCCCTTATGGTTCATGGTTAAGGGAAAAAATGTGTTCAAAGTATATAATCCGGGGCCGGGGGTGGTATGGCCACACCCCTGCCTTAAAATTTATTCATTACACACTAAGGAAGGAGGGGGGTTGTGGAACATGCCTATTGCCTCCCTTAACATTTATGCATTACACACTAAGGGAGGAGGGGGATTGTGGACCATACCCACCCCCTCCTTATAACCAAACCAAATTATATTAAATCTCAAAACTCACACCCACAAAATTGCTTATTCCCGTGTCTTTTTCAACACCTATTATTCTATCTAACGTGGTGTTGTGGCATGCCATAGTTCATCCAAATACGTTGTCTGGAGGAACACAATAATTTATTCTACTCCAATGTGTGGTGGCACACAATCATTTATTCAACTCTAGTGTGTTGTTCCAAGAAGCATGAGCCATACACATTAAACCCCCACCATTTTATTTAAATAAATTTCAAATATAAATAATTCCAATTTAATTTTAATCAAATTTAAAATATTTATTTAAACTTTAAAATAATTTCCATAAAAGGCATTTAACCCAACTCAAGTTGTGCATTGGTGTGAGACGAATACTAATCATTGATGTTAACATTGCTAGAGGGGATTTTGACACTATCCAACATGATTTTGAAGGATCATAACTTGATAATACGATTTCTAATTGGGGTACCATTTTTTGTGTCATGAAGAGCACGAGGAGATGTTCCAAGTGAGGTAAATTACCATGCCATTCAAACAGTCTGTAGGTCTTAAGGGTAATAAGGCTAGTTTCAATAAGAAGTTCTTGGCGATCCTTCTGACACTTCTGGGCCTCGGATTTTGATTTCGTCAGTTGCGTTGGAATTTTAATCACATAGATAATACAGTTGGCCTGCTTCGGGGATGAAAAATTTACTTTGACAAGAACACAAAAATTATGAGCGAAGACAATTTTAATGAAATTTTAGGTCCCATTTTCATTATTGTTTTGCCTGAATTTCATTCTTTTACTTCTTGTGTTATCTATGTTATACACGATATTAATTCATCCATTGGATTTGAGTTCATCTATTAGTGTCTAGGAAACATAATCCCGCAAAAACAACCGATTGATGTTTGGAGTGCTTAACACTCTTTAGGAGCTCGAAGGACCAATTATTCTCTGATATGCAATTTACAGACAATTTTAGTCTTTTAGATGTTGCAATTGATCCACCTGAAAATAATCGACACTTACATGATCAATATTAGTCATAAGGTCAAAAACTGAACAAAATATGCTTGTTGGAATAGTATGTGAAATGAAACTTGTTTGTGACACAAACATACTTGCTAAAACACTATTAATACTCAAGAAATACTATATCATATGTTAAAATTAGTAGGAAATCAAAATAAATTCTTAATGGGTGCAACGAAAAAAGATCAGAGATGGAGGAAAAAAGAGAGGCCCCAAGGTGTTAGTGTATAATTGGCATATAATGTGTCAAGGAGAAAAGGTAGATAATCATCAATACACCATGTATCGATGAAGATATAGGAAACTTGGTGATGCACTATGTGTTGATGTTTTGATAGCAGCTGGAGGTATTATCCTCCATGGATAAACTTTTGACTAGAATAGAATATTCTAGAAGCAAGAGAAAACCTAAAAAGATGTGTGAAAACCCTAGAAGACAAGTCAGCTCAGCAATATATATATATATATCCAGAAAAGGAGAGTTCAGTCTTGTTTGAAGAGGCGAATATATATATCCAGAAAAGGAGAGTTCAGTCTTGTTTGAAGAGGCACCTATTCGCCTGACCATATTAGTATAAATAAAAGGCACCCTGACTCATTTGTACACACACTTAGTCATCCAGAAGCAAGGAAAAAGTGTTGAGGAGGAGCTGCAGTAGTTGCAGGTGTGCAATAATTCCCTGTTCAGTATTTTGGTACTCTATCTTGTGCGCTACCTCTGGAGAAGGTGCGCTACCTTGGATTATCTATTGCTTCTAGTGAGGCTTCTGGAAATCATTATTTCTACGTAACAACCCAATTGATTTTTATTGATCATAGTTTGTTAAGTTAAATTAAATTAATTATTAAAATAAATACATTTGAATATTTTTACTATTTTATTATTTTATGGTAGGTGGGGGAATTAGGGCATGACGCAGTTGGGGAATTGAATGAGGGAGGAGGATTTGAGAGATGGGGATAAGGAAGAGGGGAGAGGACTGGGAAGAGGGTCTTTTCTTTTTGGCAAATTCTGGAAGAAAAATAGGGGGAGGAGGAAATTGGAAGGAGAAATTGTTTTGGGGGACTTTTACTTGGGCACTACTTTTGTTGGGGATTTTGGGCTAGGGGGGCCAGGGAACCACAAGGATTCCTGGAGCTAGGGATAAAAAGAGGTTGTTCCTAGCTGGTTGGAAGGTAAATATTCAATTTTGGGTAGTTTGGGAAAGAACACAAACAAAGGAGCAAGGGGCTAAATCTACCAGAACCTCCAAGTCAATGTATGTATTTTATTAATTGATAATGTTGTTATTATCATGTCTATTTACCAGTTTATTCCTTGCATAAAGAAAATTCCGAACTAAATTTTTGTAAATGAAACTTCTTACTTGCAGATATTTCGGTAATATAAACTTTACTTCATATATACAAAAGTTATTTTCTTACATGAAAGAATCATTACAGTAGGAGATAATTATATTTTGAGGCCCTAAAATAGAGGGCCTCACAAATGGTATGAGAGCCTAGTTCCAAAATGGGGAGTAGGGCCTAACCACCCTTGGGACATAACTTAACCATTGTAACCAAGAATTTAAACAACCCGTAAAACTTTTAGGAAGGGCCACTAAACAATAAGAACCAACCCATATTTTGAACATAGTTGAGAACTTAGAATCACCCTAAAACCACCCCAAATAGTAACTCCAAATTTATATGAGGATAAAATAGATAACAGACTTATTCCACCCTTCCGAGCTATGGTATTAGCCACCTATTATTGGTTTATCCCACTTGAAAACTCATAAGAACCTCTACCTGCACCTAGGGGACTAGACATCATGAATAAGGGTTAGATGCAAATATATATATAATATATGTATATATATAATAATAAATAAAAATAAATTAAAAATAAAAACAAAAATAACACAATTTTTTTTTTATCAAGTTCGCGAGCTAACACACAATACCAAGTGTTGAAGCAACAAGCCAAGCGCCAAACCATGACCAAGGGAGACACCACGAGGAAGCCTTAATGTCTTTGATAATCCCTTCAAATTCTAGTCCTATGGTTTTATGATCATAGTATTGATATTGCGACCATGGAACACCAACATCATTGAAAATGTTCCTGTGATTACCCCAAGTTGGAGAAGAAATCAAGACTTTTACTCTAGAAAAATATCTTTGAATAAAGGCAGAAACAAGGCAAAGAGAACTAGTTCTTGAAGGGCACTAGACAGTTTCCACCCATCCTTGCTTTGTTGCATCATTGTCAGCTCCTAGCAACAACTCCACGGTAGACTTATTAAAAGCAGCCAAACCTTCAATAGGAAGATACTCCTTATTTTCTCCTTTCTCCAACATCATATTCTCTTCATTTTTCACCACATTGAGCACATAGGGTTGAAGATATTTTGTTTTGTAATCTCCAACACCAATATTAATCTTAAAATCATTTTTATCTTCTTTAAATGCTTCTGAAACACCCAAAATTGGATTTGGAGGTGCCATTGTCACTCCTTCAAAAAGAGAAACATCTATTGCAAGAGCCATGTTAATTTTACTCATAGACTTCACTTTCAAAGAGAAACTGTCTTTCCTCTTGGATAAAGACCATAAAATAACAATGCCAATGATACTAAGTTGTAGGCCTTTGTTTCGAGTTGTAAGCTTCATGGCGAGATGTATCCTTCATGCCGAGTTGTAGTCCTTCATGCCAAGTTGTAGGCTTTGTTCCAACTTGTAGGCCTTCGTGATGAGTTGTAGGCTTTGTGTCGAGTTGTAGGCTTCATGCTGAGTTGTAGGCTTTATGTCAAGCTATAGGCTACTCCAATGAGATGGTATGGTATGTCGAGTTGTTGCTACACCAATGAGAGAGTCTGGTACATTAGTGGTGTTGTAGAGAACCTATATGGTTGTGATGGTGTTACTCGTAATATGATATGGGTTATCATGAGATAGTTTGTGTAGCTCTAGTGATGCTACTAGTCTACAAGTCCATGTAGGTCTTTCCCATGCCATGTGAGATGGATGGATAATGATGATACTCATGAAATTTGTGTATCCATGGGTGAGAACATCATGTAGGTGTCTCCCATGACGATGATGGTGACACACACTATGAGGTGTAGCTCTAGTGTTCTCTAGCTAGTTGTGGCCCCTAGATGAGATTGACAGGTCCACATGGATGTAGTCATGTGTGACGTAATGATGCTACCAGTAGCATGCTCTGCATAACCATGACGAGAGGATCATGGCATATAAAGCAAGGATATGGAGACCAAAAGGAAACATCATGGTTAAATACCTCCCTAGCTAAGAGGGAGCGTCGATTTTTTCATAGCTGCCAGAGGTATTATCCTCCATGGATAAACTTTTGACTAGACTAGAATATTCCAAAAGAAAAAGAAAACTTAAACATATGTGTGAAAACCCTAGAAGACAAGTCAGCTCAACAGAATAAGTAAATAAATACATATATCCAGAAAAGGACGCCCTGTTTGAAGAGACACTTGTTCAACTAGCTAGTTTAATATAAATAGAGGGCACCCCAGCTCATTTGTACACACAATCAATCATCCAGAAGAAAGGCATAAGTGTTCAGGAGGAGTTGTACTAGCAACAAGTGTGCAATAATTCCGTATTCCGTATTTTGGTGCTCTATCTTGTGCACTACCTCTTGAGAAGGTGTTCTACCCTAGTTTATCTGTTGGTTCAAGTGAAGCTTTGTGGAATCATTCTTTCTAGAAAAGATTAAGATGTTCGGGGATATATTTGTGCCTATGGTTGGGTGACAATTATATAACATTGTCTATGATAAAACGAGCACAATATTCTAACACTATGTGTCAAATAATATAGGAGATCCTATGATGATATGTATCAACATCAATAATATCATCTAGCACCAATGTATTGGCAGTCGAAGGAAGATGGAACGTCAGTGTACCGAAATCAAAACTTTGATGGGATTCTGATGTGTCAGTGGTCATGGAAATTTTGGTGCTAGTTGTATCGACATTCATGGGGATATGTTCGTCGATATATAAATGCTTGATGATTTATCGGGAATTTTTACACAAGATCTTTGCGAAAAAAAATTAAGAAAATTAAGTGTTGGCTTAGTGTATGTATCGACGCAGGCAGGAGGATTTTCATTCATACATGGTGTATCGACGAGGGAAATAACATACTCTTCTATATAGCCTATATCCACAATGGAAAGAAGAAGATTTTTGATACAACCTTATCAGCGAGGGAAATTATATGCTCGTTGATACAGCCTATTTCTACGAGCCAGAGTGATATTGAAAAACACTGAAAATGGTTGATTCTGGAGAGTAAAAATATATTCTTGGGCTTTAATATTTACATGAGATATATTAAGAGGTTTTATAGTAGAAAAAGCTTAGTAAGCCGGCCTAATTTATTTTCTTAGAGTAATGGTGAGTAGAATAAATTATAGATAGTGTTGTGCGGGCACAACATTGTAGTAACAAGAGACAAGTTAGTCTTCACATGATGAGATCTTACAACATACTCAATCCCATCCTTTGTAATATGATACTTGTTCTCCTCTCTGTAGAATATATATTTCCTATCATACAAATAAGGACTTCCTAAAACAATTCCACAAATATTAAGCGGTATGACATATAATTTTACCTCATCTATTAACTTAGAGGTGATTTCAAATCTAATCTTAATTTTTTAAATACTCGCTTCAAATCATTCTCGCATAACCATCCTAAAGAATATGGTTTTGGATGATTTTTAGTTTCATGTCCCAATGTCTTTACAATTTCTTCATAAATGAGATTATCTTGTTAACTACTATGAAAGAGTGTATCAATATTAGTATGTCTTGTTAACTACTATGAAGAGTGTATCAATATTAGTATGTCTTGTTAACTACTATGAAGAGTGTATCAATATTAGTATGTCTTGAGTTAACTATAATATGGAATAACTCACTTATTTTCCTTAAGAAGATGTACCTTGTATTCCCATGGTCGTGATCTTTGTTTCATCATCTAAATCCAATCCAATATCATGTTGGATTGTAGCAATGGAATTCTTATTACCCTTCTTATTTTCAAACCTCTTTGGTCTTAGTTCTATATGAAGTTTGCAACACTTGGCCTCAACATGTCCTTCCCTTTTGTAATGTGAACATAAAGGATCCTCTAAGTTTTTCTTCATTGTAGTTGTTCATTTCATTTTACCCTTTCCTTTGTGCTTTCCTTCAATAAGATGAACTGATTTCTTCCATAAGTTGTCTTTGACATTCTTTCCCCTTGACTCGAAATGAGCGGCTTTAACATAAACATCATCAATATTAGTTGGATTAAACATAAAAATAGTATGTATAAAATAACTATGGACCCCACCAATATACTTCATAAGATTTTCTTCCATATAAAAAGGAATTTCCAATGTCAATTCCATATTTCTAAAATCTTGAGAATAGTCTTGCACATTATGTCCTCTATTTTTCCTTAGATAATATGAATCCATTAGTGTTTGATTAAACACTAATGGATTCATTCTTTCCCCTTGACTCGAAATGAGCGGCTTTAACATAAACATCATCAATATTAGTTGGATTAAACATAAAAATAGTATGTATAAAATAACTATGGACCCCACCAATATACTTCATAAGATTTTCTTCCATATAAGAAGGAATTTCCAATGTCAATTCCATATTTCTAAAATCTTGAGAATAGTCTTGCACATTATGTCCTCTATTTTTCCTTAGATAATATGAATCCATTAGTGTTTGTCACATATACCCTAAAGGATAAATTGAATATTTAATGAAGCTATGAATTTATACCAGGAAAATGTCATTTTACCTTTACTAAGAAGGTCTTGTTGATTCTTATTCTCTCGCTACATCATTGTTGTTCCCTCCAATCAGAGAGCTACAAATATTTAAATTAAAAAAAGTAACATCTGAGTCTCCTTAATGGTATGAAATAATGCCTTCTTTTTTAATAGTGATAAAAAATTAAAAATAATAAATTATATTAACTACCAAATCAAATATTACACTACGAGATAACATATTAACTCACAAAGTTCCAAATTATTTTTTCATTGATTGAACACCAACTTAGATCATCAACATCAAAGATGGTTATTGCGATTTGGCATGTCGTTGTTATGATTACTATATATGTCAATATAAAAACCATAAAATAGTTTGGGCCGCACACCATCATGTTAAGAACACCTGCCTAGTCCTAATGGTCACTTGAAGGTGAAATCCCAAGTGTTTATCTTCTTCTACCTGTCTTTGATCTAATCCAAGTTTCCAAACCTACACAAAATGAGACAAGTACCTTCTTCAAAGAAATAGATAAGAAGGAAAAATGAATTGAAAGAACTAATCCTAACTCAAAACCTTTAATGAAAAAGAAATAGATGAGAATGAAAAAGCCTATAACACACACCTAACACTTAATCCACCTAACCCATAAACCATAACACCCTAAACCATAACACCCTAACATTGACACATAATAACCTTGTGATATATACTGCTAACCACTAACCTTTATAAAACTTTCACCAAACCCATATCATACATAAGTAGCATATAACATTACTCCATAACCCCTATAACCTTAATCCTTATAACTCCAAACCCTAACACTTATAATTGCTATCCCTTATAACACTTAATCCTTATACTAATTAATAATCCTAATCATATAACCCTTATCTTTTAATCATTATTACCCCTATAACTCCTAATCCATGTAGCCCTTAACACCAATAACCCCTAATAATATACCCTCAAACTCTTGACATCTATAACCCTTATCTCTTAACCCTAATAATATTTAATTCTAAAAAAAATTAACTCTTATAATCTCTATGACTCATATAACTACCAACCCTTTTAACCCATATTACTATTAATCTTGCAAATTGAAACAACCCTAGTGCTATGATCCTCCAAAGGTCAGATCGTAATGGACTAAGCATAAGGGAAACCATGGAAGGTTTTCATCAACAACCACCCAATCATGGACAGAGCTTGGTAGCTCCTCCCAAGGTTCCTTCTATGTAAAACTTGGAAAGAAAGGAATCAACACATTATTAAAATGCAGCAATTGGAAGCCTAGGAAGTCTAGACCGTAACTAAGAAATCTATATGCGAAACCCTTATTCTTCAAACTTGGACAAAGAAGGACTAGAATGGGGACCTCTGCGACTGCAACATCTTCACATCCCTGGCCCTGAATCCTTGCAATGACATCGTATCACATAGGAAGGTTTAAAAACGTCATCCATTCCCCCTGAATGTTGGTCACCTACACCCGAGGGATTTCTTAATCTTAACTTTGACCGTGCTTCAAAAAGAAACCATGGACCAACTGGATTTGGTGGAGCCTTTAGGGATGACCAAGGAAAACTTGTATGGATCTATGCAGGTAATATGGGCTTGGACAAAAATAACGCAACAAAACTCTATGCTCTAGAATATTGTCTCCAGATAACAAAACATGAAAGATTTCCTAAGATTGTAGTGGAAAGGGACTCTCAAATAGTCATTCATATGCTTAGAAAAATGCAACAACGCACTCCAGCAAGCACACTTGTGAAATGCTAGCACCTTGAATTTGCTCAAAAAATATAAAATCTCTTCTCCCAAGAATCTCAGCCATCATACATATTGACGTTCATAAGTCGGATATTAAAATAGTGGAGAAAATGGAAAACACATGCATCACAAGTTGCCAAAAAATTTTAGATAGGCGTTGCGACCCCACCCAGTCAGATCTGTTATGGGAGAAATGTTCCAACCTAGCTGATGAAGAAAGCCCCACCCAGTCAGATTTTAGATAGGCGTTGCGACCTCAATTTCATAGCATGATTGAAAAGAAATCCAAATATATTCTCTGTAGACTCTTGGTACTGAACTATTACGCGTCTCTTAGTAAGCTCTGGGATTCCTCTTCTCTTCTCTAGAACCTATTTCTTTCTCCCGCCCTCCCGTGGTTACAACAAGGGATATATTCATGGCTGAAGAAGCCTCCCCGACCCCTCCACATTCAACAATATTAGTTCATAACCCTTGAGCCCGAGAGTGCATCAATCTACTCAAAATTCTTCCAACGAATTCAAAGAAAAATCTCACCTCGAATCCAGGAGGATGTCACTAATGTGGAGGTTGTCATTCATCAGGAGCACACCACCACCCATGACTAGGAATTTGATTTTGAAATTAGCAATTGGGCTCCGAACCTAAGCAGCTCCAGAGAAATGGAAGCAAAGTACTTGAGAATTGTAGATATTCATTGGCATATTAAAACATTAATTAGAAATATTATATTGTATAGCGAGGATGAACGTGAGGAAATTCAGATGCAACTAGCGGAGGTGCATCACCAAATTGAGCTTGGATTGATCGTCCATCCCAACAATATGAATCCCAGCATGATTATGACTCCAAGCCTCAGCAATAGGAACATTAGGAAAGGGTAGGTGGCCCCTCTCCAAAATAACTGCTTGTATGCTCAGAATTTTGAATTCCTTAGGTAGTTTTTACAATAGTCTTCTGGATGACTATATAATGATGGTTAGACTTCCAAAATACTTTTGTAACTCCACAAGTTTTTTTTTAATTCAAAACCTAACTCAAACAATATGGTAAAAAAAGCCTATTGCACTATTGTTGGTCTACCCATGCCAACATTCATTGGATTTTGTATATACTTTGATACTATGAAAAAATAAAAATAAAAGTATTTTCTAACAATAAAAAAAAAATATTTATAAATTTATGTTACTGTATACTAAATTTTGTACATTAATATATTTTAATATTTATGAACACCTTTCATTTTACATAATTATATTGTCAAATAAAAAACTTGAGCACAATTAAATATGCCTCTCCTTTATAGTTGAAAGATATATAAGTTAAGCCCATAAAAATTAAAATAACGCAGCCACATAACCCGTGGCTGATGAAAGCTGATAGGATATTTCAATCATAATTTTATAGTTGAAATATATACTAAGTTAAGCCCATAAAAATTAAACTAACGCAGCCACATAACCTGTGACTGATGAAAGCTGATAGGATATTTCAATTATATTTTTATATAATCCATGTGGCTGATGAAAGTTGATAGGTTATTTCAATTATATTTTTATGAAAGCTGATAGGGTTTGATTCCAAGTATGATGTTTCCAACTATTTTATATACAACATGCAATATCATTGTACACTTTTTATCATTCTTATTGCATTTGCCATCGATGCATCCATTTAATTTTTCTTTTATTTACAAAAGAGTCTTAAAGGAATGAAACTTAAGTGGAGTTACAAAAGAGTCCTAAAGAAATGAAATTAAGTGGAGGTATGGTAATCTATCCATTTTAAATTGTTAAATGTTTGATTTATGAAAAAAAAAAATTGCAGCTAATAATTAACTATAAATAAGTTTTTCAACAAAAATCTATAATTGATTCAAGTATTTGTTATAATACCAAGTGTCAAGGAATTAAAGTGAGAAAGTTACAGGTCATTTCCAAATCTGCAGTAGAAGAAGGTGAATAATAAAAATATAATTTAAGACTTCACCTAACTAAATGATGTAAGCACAATCTTTTAGAATCATATTAATTATATTAATTAGAAGCCGAAAAGTATCAGTCTTTTACTGTTTGTATGAGAAAGAATGGAATATACTGTTGAGATGATGAAAGATCTATAATTATGAAACAAAATAGGTACATAAGAAAATAGACATAAATTATGAGGGGTCTCATACACCAATTTGGTGTGGCTTGGCCTTGACTTTAAAAATAGATTATTATATTATTATTATAAAAAAATAGACACAAAAATCTCATTCCACTTGTGTAAAGGAGCCTATTAAGTCTTTTTACTAAATATATGTATATCAATTATAATGCTAAAGGAAATTGAAATTACAATGAAGGACTTGACTACTAACTATGGAATGACTACAAATTATAATATTATAAATATATTTTTTGTGTTATTTTCATACAACCCTAAATACCTATGGATTAGTGCTAATTTTAAAACCAATTCCCATCAGTTTCAATGGGGGCCAAACTGATTTATTCATGGAACAAAATAAATCAATGATCTCCACCTACAATCACTAAACTGCTAAGATCCAAAATAGCTAAACCTAAATAGCTTAGAACCTAAATCCCAAATATCTCAAAACCAAAACAAATGGTAAACCTAAATAACTAAGATCCAAAATCACTAAACCTAAACCTAGGTCCCAAATTAATGAGAACCAAAAAAAATGTTAATCTTAAATAAAATCAAATAGTCATTTCTAGTATAAAATGTTTTATGCTTGGAGATAGGATGTAAGATGCAAAGAGGGACTTAAACAATTCTAATATCTTATATTTATTAATGTTAATAAAATACAATCAAATAACACATTCGTATATTGAAAGTATATATTTGAGACAATTGACCATGTACCTACCTGATAGAGAAATTATATCTCAACACCATGTTATACTATCTCCCTTTGTGGTACACATCCTAGAGGTTAGATGTTGCACAAACATAAATACACCCAAATTGCATATAGCTCTCTCCTCATCTTTGCTTAGTGTGGGGATAATATTAAACCCATAAACGTCTCTCAAATTTATAAAAACCATGCATGCCTAATTAATTGAAACAAAAAGCTTGTCACATAAACCCTACATGCCTTAGTTAAGTGAAAGGCCTCCACTTTTCATAGTTGACATAGTTTACTATCAAGTTGATCACAATCAAATGGAATAGTGGCTAATTACTTAGACATGGAAATTAGTAGTCCAACAAAGTAATTTTTTAATGTGATTAAGTAAAGGTGAAAAAGTAAACATGAAATCCCGTGCCTTTATAAAAGGCAGGAAGTTAATGGTTAAAATCATAACCCTTAATTTGTTGTGACCATAACCCTTAATTTGTTGTGACTACCAAGAATGTTCCATCCATATTTAATCTTGTCCTTAGAAAGCTCATTAATAACTGAATACTTATCAAATGTACCCATTTTCAATAGGTATACTCTAGATGTAATTAAGTTTAGGGATATACTAAGTGAAGCCCATAGAATATAAATTAAATTGAAAAATTTAATGACTTAAATTTTTTAATTAATTTTACATATATTAAGATAATTATTAATCTTTCTCAATATTTAATAAAATTTAAATTAAAATAAATATATAATAATATAATTTAAGTTGTAATTTTTTTTACTTAATCAATTTTAAATTAAAACAAATTTAATTATTTATAATAATTCTAAGTAATATTTTTTACTTAATTAATTTTAAATTAAAATAAAATCAATTATTTATTATAATAATTTCAAAACTATATATAAATCCATGTTAATGCATTAAAAAAATTAATGAATACCGTTTACTTTATATACAATTTTAACTGGCCAAATAAAAAATGTAAGCCCAAAACAAAGCATGGCTCTCGCTTAAAGTTAATTCGATGGATGTGACATTCATTGGATAGCCCAAAACAAAGCATGGCTCTCGCTTAAAGTTAATTCATTGGATTTGACATTCATTGGATTGAGTATTTGGGTAGGTTAAAGTTAGGGTTTTTAATACAGGTTTCTCTTTTCAAGGAAAAACTACTTTACTGATTGATGATAATTCGTTTTTCAATTTACATTAATTTTTATTTATTTACATTAATTTTTATTTACTTGTATAAAATTTCAATGGCTCTAATGCCAATTGATTTCGACCTTCGTTTTCAAATTATTCACTAGATTTCCAAATTAATTTTTATTTTCATCCACCTCGCCACTCTATATAAATTATGAGAGTTGTAATTCATCTTAGTAAAATTTGTAAATCTATGTTTCTATTTCTATCATTGCCATACCAACAAAAAATTTGATATAAAGGTATTAATCTTGATCAAAAAGAACTTTTTGATATAAAAGTACTAATATTTCTCCAAGAAATGTTTTAGTTATGATCGAGTAACAATTTCAAAGTTTATAATTTTGATATAAAAGTACTAATATTTGTCCAAAGAAATGTCTTAGTTATGATGGAGCAACACAATTTCAACTTTTATAGTACCAAAATGCTCAGCTTTCATTCTTCTCTCTTTCTTATTATACTTGTTGAAGCAGCTATAGAGTGTTCAATTGACATTGACCGATTAGACATGGACCAATTAGTTGATTTATTTTAATATTTCTATTTTAACCAAAGTTTTAACAAAATATTTTATTTTTAATTATTTAAAATATAACTTATTGACATGTGATTGGATAAAAAAATTGTTGAGTGGCATTGGAGTTGGAAAATGTAGCCTCCATTTATTAACATTTAATTATCTAATTGGACGCATACCCACAATTCGACCTTATGACATGGGGATACTCTGCCCCAAGGCCGCTTGTCAATACTCTCCTAGGCTGCTCTACCGTCGAGGTAGGAGGGAAGCCTTGAATATTAGGCCATTTGTGCTAGGCCTCTCCAAGTTGCAATATTAAAGCCTCCCTCCTCGCTTGCATAGAAGATGCTTTGCTCTTTATACATGTACTACCTTTAAGGTGATTCTTCGATTGTATCTATGCGAGGTTAGAACTTCAACAGTTATAACAATATGCAGGTAGTTACACTCTTTTATGTCATGTTTATTATTACACTCTTCTATGCCATGTTTATTATTGTAAAGATTTAATCCATGTACAATAAATATTGATCTGATGGAATTAGATATGTGTTTAAATATGTATTGAAGATGTATATGTGGGGACATGGATCCCAGTACACACTTCCGAACATTGCAATGTTGTATTCATTCAAATATAGGCATTGCATTGATTTTTTTTCAAATATTTCCACTTGTATTAAAAATTTCAGTGATTTTTTTGTGTACATGTCATAGCAACAATTTGTTTTTGTGTGTTTTATTTTTTTTTCATTGATTTTTTACTTTAATTTATGATCAAATAGCTCATACATGTTTTTAGCTATTTATTTGGAGAGATTTTGTTGTGTATTTTGGTTATGTTTTTGGCTATTCCGGAGATGAATTTATTGTTTATTTAAAGTGATTGCATTATGTATTTTCTTCCATTTAAGATGATGAAGCTCATACTTGCTTCTAATTGTTTATTTGCCTGGGTTTTTGACTCTTTATTTGTAGAGAAATTTCGATTAGGCTAAGAAAGCTCTTGCATGCAGGAGAATGATTCTTATTTGGAGAGATTGTGTTGTGTATTTGCTTCAATTTATGATGAACTTAATTTTTATTTAAAGTGATTGCACTATGCATTTTCTTCCATTTAAGATGATAAAGCTCATACTTCCTTCTAATTGTTTATTTGCATGGGTTTTTGACTATTTATTTGTAGAGAGATTTCGACTAGGCTAAGAACGCTCTTGCATGCATGATAATGGTTTGCTCAACATTGTGATAATTATAAGGTATATTACTTGTGAATATTGGATATCATCTTAATTACCCTAACTGGAACTTTAAATCCTAACTATTAGTTACACAATGAAAATGGAACTTACCCTAATTCCAGTTAATGCGATAAAAAAATAGACCGACCCTTACTTGTGTGCAAAGTTTGTGAAATGTTGAACCTCTCTGCATCCAAATCCCTCTTGTATAGTTTCGTAACTTTATCCTCCAACCATCCTTGATGAAAAATTTCAACTATACCTACTTAGAAGTAAAAACAGCAAATGCAGTGCCTAGATGATGAAAAATGGCAGTGGAAAGAATGAACACTAGTTATAGAGCTACAATGCAATCCCTTGAAAATGCAGAGGACTTTAAAATGTCTATAACTGTTTTCAAAACTATTTCATAAAAACTTGGGAAACTGTTTCACAAATATCTTGTGGAGAAAATTTGTGCGGAAATTGTTGAATAAAATAATAAAAAGAAGACATGGCCTCTTAACATTGTTCCATAACACCAGGCAAAGGAAGACCACCCTCATCCGATTCTTTCATTACATATTGCAATCTAATGCAGGCAAAGGAAGACCACCCTCATCCACTTCTTTCATTACATATTGCAATCTAATGCATGCGTTAAGGGCCATTGTCATTGAGCACTTCTCTACAACTTTGTTTAGGAAAAGTTTGGGAAAGGTAAGAATAGATGTTGCTATAGGATCTAAGGAAAACCTATATAACTTGTTCATCTCTTTCCACATAAGCTTAAAACAACGCTTCACCAGGGGCTTGTGGGAAACTGGAAAACTAATAGAAAAAAATGAGAGGGGGCTCTGATGCAGTGTGGGAGAATTTCTTGGAAGAGTATATCAATATACAATGGCACAACAACATGGACAATCTCCTCATTCATGTTGTTGTCGAGGAAATGTTTTGAAAATGAAGTGTTGGCACAGGGGCAGACCCAGGTTTCAACACTTTAAAAATGCACCAACAAAACTCTAACTATCAACCCTTTTGGCAACACCTGTGAAGCAGATGAAGTCTCAACTGAGGTAGAGGCAGGGGTGGTTGTAGGATTCAAGTGTCTACAACCTAGCTGGGACATAGGTATGTGATCAAAGTACTTAACAAAACACTTATCAGTTAACATTCATTAATATTTAACTCTTATCCACTTTGTAAGAGGAAAACCCCAATCATAGAACAATGCAGTATTCAATAAGATCATAAGATCTAACACATATAAGCACTTAGCATATAGAAATAGATCAGATCTAGCATTCATTCACATCACTAAGTACTAATCTACTATATCAGATGCATCTAACATATATTGCTACACTAAGAATAACTCACATAACAACCATAATGCCCAAAAAAACCACAACACATGATATACGTGGTTCACCCCCAACGTCGGGCTACGTCCACCAACTCTTATTCTCTTTATTATCTTCATTCAATGCATAGAGCCACAAGATCCACTCCACATAGGAGAGGAGATATGCACACACCTAGCCAGATCATCCTTCCCCAAGTTAGGTCACAACACAAAGACTTCTTACACAGTCTACTCACCAACCTCTTACAATCACTTACACTTAGCTCTGCAAGTCTTAACACATAATAAGCACAAAGCCTCTAGCTCCGCACTAAGACACAAACATTCACTGCTACTCTTTCACTACTACTTTATTACATCGTTTAGATATCTATTTATACATTGAAAATAGGGTCGAAACATGGGGAAACCCATGGGCCGATATCCCATACTCGTTACATAAACCCTAAACCCAAAATGCCCTAAAAAGGGGTCAATATCCTGTGATATCCTCTTCATATTGCACTCCGACTTTGACCAACCTTTCAAAGTCCCAAAAATGGTCAAGCGTGACCAAGGATCTCCAAAAATTGGTCAAGGGCCAACAGGCTCCCAACACTCACCTATGACTCGTCCCGAGTCACTCAAATCTAGATAAATCTGCCTCAAAGGCCTCGATCTTGGCTCAAGCTTCCTTGACATGTTTCTTCTCCAGAGCCTCCTTCTCGACGAACTCCTAAATAACCTTCTCCATCATAGGTGTTGATTAAGGTTGGTTGTCATTGATGTCAACCCTTGAAAAAGTCCTTGCAACACAAAGGTTTGGGTAATGGACCCAATATTGTTTGATGTAAATATGAATCATTATTGTCTTTTCATGGTTGATAAGAAGTAAATATGGATGAACTCCAAAGTGGTCCCCTTATGGTGAAATCCCTCACGGGAAGACGCTTTGCAGAGTAAGAGAAACCATGCTTAATTGTGGAATAATGAGATTAAGGACAATGAATTTGTCAGGTAAACTATCCTATATGGATATTTCTTGTCATTCCATTTCTGGTGGTATGTGGAACGTCACATAACTCCTCACAGTTAGAGAGTTATGGCCATGAGAAGTTGGAGACCCCAGGTTTGGGTAATGGACCCAAGTTTGTTTGATGGATAATGGTATGAGTTATGATATATTTTCAGATAATACTATTCTATATGGATAGTAAATGTCATTACATTTATGGTGGTATGTGGAACGTCACATAACTTCTCATGGTTTGAGAGTTATGGCCTTACGAAGTTGGAGGACCCTCATATGTTATCTAGAAACCCCAAAAGGTCAAAGTAGTCAAAGTGGTTTAAGAGATTTTAAAAGGTAATTAATAAAGTGAAGCAACGAGTGTATTATAATTCAAAGTGAATACAAAATAAATTATTTCAATAATAAATTTAATGGAGAAATTATAAGTGGGTTAACCCTAAAATAAGGAAAGTGGGGCCAAGTGACCTAGAAGATGGTTTTAGGGAAGCTACTTGGAGAGTATAAATAAGAGCTAAGGCTCTTTGATTTTAATCACACTTGAGAATATTGAATATATATAGGTGGCTAAGGTAACAAAGGATATCTAAGCCGAAATTCTGAGGGAAGGTGAAGAAAAGAAGGCCGAAATGCAAGGAAGGATAAATTCTTTTGATGGTGCTTTCTAAGGCATGTTATTTATAGGTCATCTCACCATTTTCTCTATACCCTTTTTTTCTATAATGATTCAGACTATGAAATTGTTATTCCATTGAGAAAACATATCCAAGTATCAGTGGTAAACAATTCATCTTGTGGGTCATTGTATTTTTGGAGTTACACTCTGTGGAAAATAGGGTTTGTGGCTAGTCCTGAAACTAGTAAAAAACAAGTGTTTTGGGTAAAAAATTCATAACTTCTTTATAACAGATCTAAATTTAGTGAAACCAAAAGTGTTGGTTAGGGTATGGTCTGTAGTATGAAGTGAAATAGTTTCATATCAATTCAACAAATATTCCATGCGGGGAACTCTCTACAAGTTCACTCTCTAGAATAAGCCAGATTTTAACAAGGTATGTCATTTTTTCTATAACTCATTTTCTTAGAGGTTCCAAGTAGTGAAACTTGGAGGAATTTCATAAAAAAAACTAAATAATATTGTGATCAGTTTTAGATATTTATACATTACGGGTACAAAGTTATGATTACTTCAAGTTAGGGTTGCTGACTAATCCAAAACTAGGCATGTCAGACTAAATAAAAGTTTGATGAAAATGCTAGTCTCTTGTTTTTGAAGTTAAGTAAGGTTTGTAGGAATGTGATCATATAAACTAGGTCTATTATAGATCTACAAATCAGATTTGGATGATGAAAGTGACAAGGGATTTTGGTTGAGGTACATGTTGAGTACATGGTTGAGACAAGTAGTTGATGAGTTGGCATATACATGAGGTGTATAGTTGATGATGTTGGTACATATTGATGATTCATATTTGATGAGTAGTTGATTGGTACATAATTGGTACATGGTTGGATGCACTTGTTTATGGTACAAGTTGATTACAAGTTATTTGGTATAGGTTGGTGCATGGTTGATGCACTTGTTTATGGTACAGGTTGATTACAGGTTGAGGTACAGGTTGATGCATGGTTAAGATTTATTGTTATAGGTTTACAACAGTATATCTCACAGTGACAGGTTGACAGTGGTTCCATCATTCTACTTCTACTTCAGGGTGGTAGGACTGGGCAAGGACAGGTGGTTGTAGCCACCTTCCGATTGTAGTCGGAGAACATAGGGGGTTGTAGCTTCCTTCTGGTTGTAGCCAGAGAATTGGGGAGTTGTATTTTCCTTCGAGTTATAGCTTGAGAAACTAGGGGGTTGGAGCCTCCTTCCAGTTGCAGCTGGAAACAAAAGGAATTTGGTGCTTCCATTGAATGTAATTCTTCAAGACATATAAGAAAAAGCATTCTATGGTTTTCTCTCGATTTGGGTTTCCAAGTAAGACACTGGTGTACTGGGTATGTGTATGTTTGTTCATTTGTTCATTGCTTATTTACTCTACAGTTATTGGATGATAATGCTTCATTGATATAACACTTGGATTATATGGTTAAAAAGAATTAAATTGCTCTATTACTGATTCACCCCCCCTCTCAATAATTCAACAATTGGTATCAAAGCAGGTTCCTTCAGAAATCAGTTTAACCACTGAAAGGTAGATGATGGAGAGTATCCACTCATATAAAAATGGAATACCACAATTTGATGGTCATAAGTATGTTTTTTGGAGCATAAGGATGAGGAAATATATACAGGCACATGGATTTCAAGTTTGGCAATCAATTGTAGATGGATACACAACACTAGCAGTACCACCAATAAATGACAAAGAAGTAAAACTTGGTGAGATTAATTCCAAATCCACAAATGAAATTTTGAATGGTCTCAGTGATACGGTATTCACCAAAGTTTCACACTATAAATCCACTAAAGATATTTGGGACAACCTTCAAAATATTTATGAAGGAGATTCAAAAGTCAAAGCACCAAAGCTTCAGACTTATAGAGGTCAGTTTGAACAACTAAAAATGAAGGAAGATGAAGATATCACAGCCTACTTCTTACGATTCGATGAAATAATGAATGCAATCATAGGATTCAGAGAAGAAATTGAAGAATCTGTAATTGTTCAAAAGATACTAAGATCTCTTCCTATGAGATTCAACCCTAAGATATCAACACTAGAAGAAAGGTCGTATCTGGAATCAATAAGCATGTATGAACTGCATGGAATCTTCACAGCATATGAAATGAGAAATGAGGAGGAAAATCCAGTTGTAAAAGAATCAACCTTCAAGGCATCCAAAAAATCAAAGAAAAAAAAAAGGAACAAGAAGAATATAGTAGCAACAGTGATGCCTCGGAAGATGATGAAGAAGTGGCCAACTTCGTCAAAATACTGAACAAGGGAACCAACAATAGGTATAGAGGTAGGCTCCCTTTAATTTGTTTTAATTGACGAATAGTCCTGATGATGAATCCCGATCTGGATTCGAAACGTCGATGACAAAATGACACTAACTGTGGATTCTCCGGCAAATGAATTTGAAAACCCTCACCACAGAAATCTGAAAACTGTGATGGTATTGGTCATTTTGCTAACAAATGTCCTCATAAGAAAAAGAGAAATGATGAAGGTTACTCAAAAAGAAAACACACATATAAAGAAAAAAGAACTACAAAGAATTTTTTCAAGAAAATCTTATACACCAAAGAAGACATCTCATCATGAGATGAAGATGAAGTCAGTGACAATGAGACAGGAAGAGTTCTATTCATGGAATTAAAAGACTCTAAGAAAGAAGACTCCGAAGAAGAATATGAAGAAGTCGAAGAAGAATGTGAAGAAGTCAAAGAAGAAATTTAAGAGGCATAAGTTGATTATCGAGAAGAATTAATGTCTGCCATAGAAGTTATCAGAAGAGAAAAGAAGAAAAACAAGAAACTACAAGAAAACTAGGCAAGAAAAAGGACACTCGAGAACTAGAACAAATGATCACAAAATTGAAGGTTCAAATAGAAGAAGATAAAAGAATTGAAGAAGCACTCAAAGAACAACTAGAAGAAAAGGACAATATCATTGGAAACTTGGAAGCAGAGATTGTCACACTAAGAAAGGATATTCAAAAGAAAAATATGTAGAATAGCTCAAAAGTTTTGGATGACATTATCAACAGTCAAAAATCTCATCATGACAAGTCCGGACTTGGATAAAATCAAATAGAAAATAGATCAAGCTCCAAAACAACAGAGAAAGAAACAAATCCAAAGAGTTATACAGAAAAATCAAAGAGGATAGGAAGATATACAAGGAAGATTACAGGGACACTCCTCCACCAAGAAGATTCAGATTTCAAAATCAACAACAGACAAATAGGCCTCAAGAAGAAGAAGGATTCATAAGAGCACCTTCTTTCAGAAGATCTTCAACTCCCAGGTATCAAACTATATTTTTTGGTTTATGTTATGAATGTAATAATTTTGGACATAAAGTTGTGAATTGCAGAGCTACGAACAAGAACAGTAACAACTTTGAGAGTTATACACAAAGGGATTATTTAAGGAGACCTAGTGACACACAAAGAAGAAGTTACAACGGGTTTGAATCTTTGAGAACTGAAGTGGAATGTTACAAATGTAACAATTTTGGACACATGGCCAAGGATTACAGAATGAAAGTCCCTCCTAAAGAACCTCAATAGAATAACAACAGTCACAGACAAGAACCTCAGAAAATGACATGGATAAGAAAGCAAGATTAGTATAATAATGAAGAATGCACAGTCTCTCTACAAGCTAAGCAGAAGAAACATGGTTGGTACGTTGAAAGTGGATGTTCAAAACACATGACAGGTGATAAAGACAAATTTCTTACATTACGAAAAGAAAAAAAAGGATCAGTCTCCTTCGGAAATGATAATTCATCCAAAATAATTGGAGAAGACATAGTTTGAATTGGGAACAAGAATTAAAAGGCACAAAATTTTCTACTGGTAGAAGATATGAAACATAATATTCTAAGTGTGAGTCAAATGTGCGACCAAGGTCATAAACTTACTTTCAATTCATAAAAGTGTGAGATAAGAAAAGAAGGTTCAGAGAAATTGGTTGGTACAACTGCAAGAACTTCAAACAACATATATGTGTTAAGTGAAATTGGAAATGAAAAGTGTTGTCTAGGAAATGAAGATGAAAGTTGGATATGTCATAGAAGAATGGGTCACATGCATTTTGATAACCTTGTCAAAGTCAGCAAAAGAGAAGAAGTCAGAGAAATGCCCCAGATCACGAAACCAACCAACACTTTATGCAAGAATTGTCAACGAGAAAAGCAAACAAAGACCAGGTTCAAATCAAAGGAATATTCAACAACAAGACCACTGGAAATTGTGCACACTGATCTAGTTGGACCAACTACAACAAAGGGATTAAAATATGAAAAATACTTTATGTTATTAGTTGATGATTATACAAGAATGACTGCAGTTTGCTTTCTCAAGAACAAGTCAGAAGTTTTTGAAAACTTCAATATCTACAAGGAAATGGTTGAAAATGAGATGGATTCAAGAATCGAATGTTTGAGATATCATAATGGAGGAGAGTTCACATCAAAGGAATTTATGAACTATTGTAACAGTCATAGAATAAAAAGACAATTCTTCGTTGCTAGGACACCTCAACATAATGGAGTTGTTGAAAGAAATAACATGACAGTACAAGAAATGGCTCGAACAATGATAATGGATTCCAAATTGACAGATATATTTTGGACACAGGAAATGCATACATCAATTCAGATTCAAAACAAAGTAATGCTCAAAAACAACACCAATAAAACTCCTTACGAGCTATGCAAAGGAAGAAAAACAAATGTGAAGCACTTTAGAATTTTTGGAAGCAAATGCTACATTAAAATAGAAGATGGCAGAATGGAAAATTTTGACTCTCATGTGAACAAAGGAATACTTGTTAGTTACTCAAGTACAAGGAAAGCATACAAGCGATACAATCTAAGATTGAACAAAGTTGTGGAAAGCATCAACATAACAATTGATGAAACAGGCAGACTAGAATCAAAGGAAGAAGAAAACAAATCAATGGAACAACTTTTCAAAGAAGAAGATGAAAGAGAAGTAGAAGAGGAAGATGAATATGAAGAGAATCCGACAAAAGTAGAAGAGCAAGTTCAAAAAGTATCTCCAAAGAAACCTAACAAACGAGTATAGAAGAATCATCCTTCAGATCAAATTATTGGAAACAAAGATGCAGGAGTTAAGACTAGAAGAAAAATCCGTTCACCAGAACAAACACACCTAGCACTCTTATCTACAATTGAAACAAACTGTTTTGAAGAAGCCAGCGAGGATGGATTTTGGAATAAGGCCATGGATGAAGAATTTGATCAAATAGAGAAAAATGACACTTGGGAATTGGTTCCAAGACCAAATAATAAGAATGTGATTCACACAAAATGGGTTTTCAGAAATAAATTGAATGAAGATGGACAAGTTACAAGGAACAAAGATAGATTGGTATGTAAAGGATATGCATGGATTGAAGGAATCGACTTTGAAGAGACATTTACCCCAGTTTCTAGAATGGAATCAATTCATTTAATTTTAGCTTATGCATGCTCCAAAAATATTAAAGTATATCATATGGACGTAAAATAATCTTTTCTAAATGGGGAACTTGAAGAAGAAGTCTACATTGAACAACCAGAAGGATTTGAATTGTTAGAGAATATAGACTATGTATGTAAATTAAAGAAGACCTTGTATGGTCTAAAAAAGACTCCTAGAGCATGGCACTCCAAACTGGATAGGTATCTGCAGTAGGCAGGGTTTAGAAAAGAAAGTGCAGACAACAACCTGTACATCAAGGTAAGTCGAGGTAATATTTTATTAATTGAAGTTTATGTTGATGATATTATTTTTGGTAGTGATGATGACATGTTAAGACAGAAATTTGCAAAAGACATGCAGAATGAATTTGAAATGTCATTACTTGGAGAACTATCCTTCTTTATGGGACTTCAGATACATTAACTAAACCAAGGAATTTTTATTTCTCGAAACAAGTATATCAGAGAAATTCTAAAGAGGTTTGGAATGGAAGATTGCAAACCAGTTATCACTCCCATGCAAAGCAATTGTAAGTTAAGCAAAGATGATGATTCGAAGTCTACAGATTAGAGGCAATAGAGGTAAATGATTGGAAGCCTAATATATGTGACAACATCCATACCAAATGTAATGCAAGCAGTTGGACAGGTGGCATGATTTCAAGCAGCACCAAAGGAATCGCATGTATTAGAAGTAAAGAGGATTTTTAGATATCTAAAAAGGATCAGAAGAGTTTGTATTATGGTATCCAAAAGGAAAAGATATATCACGTATTGTCTACACAGATGCAGATTGGGCAGGTTGTATTGATGACAGACAAAGCACCAGTGGAGAAACATTCTACTTAGGTGAGTGTTTGGTATCATTGTTAATCAAGAAACAATCATCAGTATCTCTATATACATCCAAGGCAGAGTATATTTCAGCAACAACATGTTGTACACAGGTTCTTTGGATGAAACAAACTTTGACAGATATACAGGTTAAGTATGATGAGCCCATTCCAATATATTGTGATAATACAAGTGCCATCAGTATCTCAAAAAACCCAGTGATGCATTCCAAGATGAAGCACATTCCAATCAAGTATCACTTTCTACAGGAAGAGGTTGCAGAAAAGAACATTAGAGTTGAGTATGTGGGCACAAAAGAACAAGTGGCAGACATATTTACAAAACCACTTCCACGGGAAGCCTTTGAATATCTTCACCAAAGACTTGGAGTTATTTCTACTCCAAGATGAATGCTTTTTGAATTCTTTTTGAATGATTATCTTATATTTATTATATGTACACGAGGAAGCACCATAAAAGGACAGTTCAGTCAGGGGGAGCAACACTGGATGGAAATATACTTTTTCCATTGGTGACAAAGGGGGAGAGATTTATCAGATGCAGAGGACAGAGGCATGGTTCCAGGGGGAGTAGATTTATCAGATGCAAAGGATAGAGCCAAATTTATCAGATACAGAGGATAGAGGCATGGTTCTATGGGGAGCATGAGTGATATGATTTCAGTATTGCATCAGAGTGGTGCCATCAATGCCAAAGGGGGAGATCATTGATCAAGGTTGGTTGTCATTGATGTCAACCCCTGAAGAAATTCCCGCAACACAAAGGTTTGGGTAATGGACCCAAGATTGTTTGATATACATATGAATCATTATTGTCTTTTCATGGTTGATAAGAGGTAAAGATGGATGAAATCCAAAGTGGTCCCCTTATGGTGAAATCCCTCATGGGAAGACGCTTTGCAGAGTAAGAGAACCCTTGCTTAATTATGGAATAATGAGATGAAGGACAATGAGTTTGTTAGGTAAAATATCCTATATGGATAGTTCTTGTCATTCCATTTCTAGTGGTATGTGGAGTGTTACATAACTCCTCACGGTTAGAGAGTTATGGCCATGAGAAGTTGCAGACCCCAGGTTTGGGTAATGGACCCAAGATTTTTTGATGGATAACAATATGAGTTATGATATATTTTTATATAATACTATTCTATATGGAATGTCACATAACTCCTCACGGTTTGAGAGTTATGGCCTTACGAAGTTGGAGGACCCTCGTATGTCATCTAGAAGCCCCAAAAGGTCAAAGTAGTCAAAGTGGTTTAAGAGATTTTAAAAGGTAAATAATAAAATGAAGTAATGAGTGTATTATAATTCAAAGTGAATACAAAATAAATTATTTCAATAATAAATTTAATGGAGAAATTAGATGTGGGTTAACCCTAAAATAAGGAAAGTGGGGCCAAGTGACCTAGAAGATCGTTTTAAGGAAGCTACTTGGAGAGTATAAATAAAAGGCAAGGCTCTCTCATTTTAATCACACTTGAACACATTGAATATCTATAGGTGTCTGAGGTAACCAAGAATATCTAAACCAAAATTTTGAGGGAAGGTGAATAAAATAAGGTTGAAATGAAAGGAAGGATAAATTATTTTGATGGTGCTTTCTAAAGTATGTTATTTACAGGTCATCTCACCATTTTCACTATACCGTTTTTTCTATAATGATTCAGACCGTGAAATTTCCATTCCATTGAGAAAACATATCCAAGTATCTTTGGTAAAAAAATTGGCTTGTGGGTCATTGTATTTTTGGAGTTACACTCTGTGGAAAATAGGGTTTGTGGCTAGTCCTGAAACTAGTCAAAAAAAGGTGTTTCGGGTAACAATGTCATAACTTCTTCATAACATATCCAAATTCCATGAAACCAAATGTGTTGGTTAGGGTACATTCTCTAGTATTTTTTGTAATAGTTTCATATCAATTCAACAAATATTATGTGCGGGGAACACTCTACAAGTTCGCATTCTAGAATAAGCCATAATTCAGCAAGGTATGCCATTTTTGTTATAACTCCTTTTCTGAGAGGTTCCAAGTAGTGACACCTAGAGGAATTTCATAAAAGACAATGAAGAGAATTTTGTACCAGTTTTAGATATTTATACATTATAGGTACAAAGTTATGATTACTTCAAGTTAGGGTTGTTGACTAATCCAAAACTAGGCATGTGAGACTTAAAAAAAGTTTGATGAAAATGCTAGTCTCTTGTTGTTGAAGTTAAGGAAGGTTTGAAGGAATGTGATCATATACACTATGTCTATTACAGAGCTAAAAGTTAGATTTGGATGATGAAATTGATGAGGGCTTTTGGTTGAGGTACATGTTGAGTACATGGTTGAGACAAGTAGTTGATGAGTTGGCACATACATGCGGTGTATAGTTGATGATGTTGTTACACATTGATGAGTCATAGTTGATGAGTAGTTGACAGATGATTGATACATACTTGGTACATGGTTAGATGCACTCGTTTATGGTACATGCTGATTACAGGTTATTTGGTACAGGTTGGTGCATGGTTGATGCACTTGTTTATGATATAGGTTGATTATAGGTTGAGGTGCATATTGATTCATGGTTCAAATTTATTGGTACAAATTTACAGTGGTATATCTCACAGTGATAGGTTGATAGTGGTTCCATAATTCTACTTTTACTTCAGGGTGGCAAGACGAGGCAAGGATAGGTGGTTGTAGCCACCTTTCGGTTGTAGCTAGAGAACATAGGGGGTTGTAGCCAAAGAATTGGGGAGTTGGAGCTTCCCTTAGGTTGCAGCTGAGAAACTAGCGGGTTGGAGCCTCCTTCCAGTTGCAGCTAGAAAACAAAGGAAGTTGGTGCTTCTAATGAATGTAATTCTTCAAGACATATAAGAAAAAGCACTCTGTGGTTTTCTCCCGATTTGGGTTTCCACGTAAAACATTGGTGTACTGTGTATGTGTATGTTTGTTCATTTGTTCATTTCTTATTTACTTTACAATTGTTGGATGATAATGCTTCATTAATATAAAACTTGGATTATATGGTTAAAAAAGATTAAATTTCTCTATTACTGATTCACGCCCACTCTCAGTAATCCAACAACAGGTACTTCCAAGCATTGTTATACTATGGTGACCACTTGTTCTAGTTCTCCACCTCATCCTTGAATTTCCTCAAAAGGTGTGGAAGCTTTGTCGTGCACTGGCTAGAGCTTCTGAGTCACTTCCATGAATTTAATCTAGATGGAATGAATCTTCTATGATTTCAACAGAGTCTTGCAGAAGCATATGAGAAAATCAGATCTTTATATTATAAAAGAGAGGAAAGGCTTCTCGGGTATACAACATATGAGTGCAGGATGCACTCTTGAGAACAGACTATCGACTGAGTAGGAGGCTCATACACTGGGACAGACTCGATCTAAATGTTGCTGCCACTTTAGGTTCACGCTGGCTGAGCTAGATCGTGCAGGCTTATCACAACAACCTAAGATAGAATGACGCAAGCTTCAGAGAGAAGGAAGCTAGAAGACTCAAGACACACTGACTACCGATGCCCGAAGAATGAGGCTCCTCTGCCTTATATAAGAAATTGCAGAGAAGAGAGCATCAGTACTTTTGGATGGGAGAGGACATTTGGACCCACATGTTGGCCACTGAGTTCTCTTTCACATGATTCGGGATCGGATCATTATTGTACTTTATACGGTTGTCAGGGTGGTCACGCAGGATTCCCTAATCAATATGACATAAAGAAGACTGATGGGGTTGTCGTGCAAGATTCCCCAATCAGACATGACACAAATATACAAAGTACCTTAGAGATGTGGGTCAAACTGCACCAAAAGTCGAAGAAGTGCTCCGAGTCTCTAAGATTCTTGTAGAGGACTGTATGTACAATGGTTACATTATGGAGTTGATATTGACAACCCACGAAAATGGATGGCGCCACTGTCAGCCATCAAGACTCGAATTAGTCGAAAGGACGATCTCTGAATTGATTGAAGATGTAAGGATCCCAATGCTGAGTGTAGACTTGCCGTAACAATTCAGGTTCCTCATCATCAATTTCGTCAAGGATGAATTTAGTTCTGATGATCCACGGATAATTTTCTTGAATGAATATAGCTTTAAATTCTTCTTCAGAGTATAAGTCATGTAATGAATTTAAAGCTATGTGCCATTGAGGAAACATGCGTGCAGTCTCAGAGACTTGTGGATTTATATTTACTAGATTTAATCCAAACTGTTTCCACCATTCTAATAACCATCTTGGCTCTTCCCAATCTCGAAACATATGCGCAAAATGGACCTTGGTGTAAAAGAATTCAAACCTGGATTTCCATAAGAAGGCATGGAACCATGCAGCTTTATACTGATCATAATTTAACCCATGTACCAAATTTGAAGGGTTTTGTTCAGGCCAATCAGTAAGAGCTCGCATTCTATTAATCTGGAATGTATGATATACGAGAGCTATACACCATGCTCTGATAGCTGGTTCATACCATTCTGTCTCTGCTGTTCTGAGCCTTGATAAATCTCCAAGATCAATAATTTTTTCTCTTGAAGTTATAATAATGGGGAGATGCATTTGTGACAGAACATGTTGTGGTGGAAGTATGGTAGGATTAGTATTTCTAGATAATCCAGGTAGGCCTAACTGCATGACTTCTGAACGTCTTTGCTGCCAAAGAGGTCTCCAGTTGGCTTTAAAAATATTCCATGGAGTATTTTCATCATAGTAATGGGTTTCTGCTTTCTCACTATCTTTATTGAAGACTTTTACAATCACCATACAATTTAAGTACCCAAGTTGCATATAGGAGTCAGAGGCAAAGGGTAATTCAATTCTTTTCGGAGCATGGTGTTGGAAAGCAGGTATAGTGATAAAATACCCGAGATATTTGTCAATTGTACAGGACCCATGTGGTGAAACCATAGACAAAAATGGTGTTCCCAAGATGCAATCTATAGGAGAATCTGTAATATGAAATTTCATTCCAATACAGTATTCATCCAGTAAAATATTGGCCCTTGGTACTTCATATTTAAAGGAGATGTCATGATTTCCCAAACCAGTAACACATCCAAAGCTTGGTCCCCAAAACTTTGCAGGTATTTTGTCTTTGTTGAGCAGATTGATATCTGACCCGGTATCAATTAGAGCAATGAGAGGAAAAATAGTACCACATATTTCTAACCGTATATGTACATAATATTTCTGGTAAGAAATGGGTAAAACTTGCATGCTGGAAAGGTCTTGCACATGGTTTAGTGATGGGTCTGGCCTCTGGAATGTTGGACTTTGTATGCCCAAAGAGACATCCTCTAATGGAGGAGGAAATGCATCCATTCTTTCTTTCAGGAGATGGATTTCTTGCCGAGCCCAAGAGTCAATAGGATAACCATGTTCTATTTTAGTTTTCAACATATTAAGGCTTTGGCTAAGAGAGGCGACTTCGAATTTAAGGGTAGACACTTCTTTGGCTAGAAATGAGAGAGACAGTTCCTGGAGTTTTGGTTCTTAATTAAACTTCATATAAGTCTTAGTATTCTTTTCATAGGAAGCATCCAGGAATAATGGTTGTTTCTTAGAAACAGAACTGTGGCCCTTTTGGCCAGACTTGACTGTTTTGATATATGTGTCTAAGAGGGCAGTCTACATTTCACTTTGAGGAAGACTCTTGATCTGAGACAACATTTGGGCTTCACTGTCACCTTTAAAACTGTGCATGCAAACTTTAAGATTTTCTGTAGGAGCAGAAATAGTAGTAGAAGAATCACTGCTAATATCTGTACAAGTGCATTGATAAGGGTTACTATAGGTACAAGTAGTATTGACAACAAATGCTAAAGTAGAAGAGGTGTCTGTAGCGCTATCAGAAGAATAGAAAGTATCCTTCAAGAGATGAGCTTCTAATTTTTGATGGAATGGATGATTTGGACAGTCATTTGTTTCATGAGAAAGACTGCCACATCTATTACATGGAAATCTGACTTGCTTGGATGATTCAGCAGCGGCTTTTTTCTCTTTGAATTCTTTGGCTCTCTGTTCTGAGAGTTTTCCTTTTCCTTTTATGGCTGCTTCATTTGCAGGACAATCATGAGCATAATGTCCCTCATTGCCACAAATCCAGCACTTAATCTGTTTCTTGATTTCAGCCTTATGAGACTTTAGATGAATATCTTTGGGAGCATAGTAGTGTGTCCTGGGGACATAGACATATTTGCCTTTTTCATTTCTATTCCTTTTATACTCCTTTCTTTTTGTTCTAGGCTGTAAGTCTGTGTTATAGATACCATATTGTTCACAGACTGATTTTTGATCTGGAAAATAGGATGTTTTGGAAACTGATTTTTGAATTTTAATGCTGGTGCAAAGTCCTAGCAAGGCTTTGGTAATGATAGCATAGAGTTCTCCCCAAGTGTAGGTCTCATATGGAAGAGAAAAAGTTTCTTCCAATTTTATATATTCAACAAACCTACTGGGTAAAGCTGCCATATATACTTGTTTCCAAAGTAGATTTTTTCTATCTTTTACTTCAAAAATTCTTTGCATCCATTCCTTGTGGAATTGCTCATATTATGACATCTTTCTACATTTCATATTCATTAGAACAGTTTCATTCTTGTCAGCAATCTTTGTTTTTGTACCACACCAGTGTTCTAAAATAAGAGTAGTTAAAGCCCCAATCATGTTGTTCATGGGAGTGCCATTAGAATGATACACAATGTCCCCTTGTTCATCTTTTAAATTTTCAGACTCCATCTTGGTGATCATTAAAGGGGATGAAGTAAACTCCCACCATTTACTGAGAGTTCCAGTGAAACACCGGATTATAGATTTGCAGGCTTCCACTTCTCCCTTTCCTTTCATACACATTATCTTGTATGCTACATACATTATGTCAATAACTTGTCTAATTTGTCCCACTAGTAAATTATCCAAGTTCCATTCTTGATACCATTCATCTGCATAGGATAAGCCTTCAGGTACTTTCCCTTTACCGATTAGGTCAGGGGAAACAGGTCTAGAGGAATGGGGAGGAATATTTTCATAGGAAGGTCTCTGGATTCCAACCATGGAGAATGGATCCTCTGTAGGTTTTTTAGGACTTTTGGGAGAAGTAGGTTGTTTGGGACTTTTGGGGGAAGAAGATTCAGGAGGAAAAAAGGTAGAAAAATTCTTCTGAATGAGTTTCTCAACAGGATTATATACAGGAGGAGATAGAATAGACATATGGGGGGCGGATCGCAAAAAAGAATCAGGAATAGGTTTGTTCTGTTTTACTGTTTTGGTTTTGAGCTCAGACAGGGATGTCCCTATTGTGGTTAAACATTTTCCCAATTCTTCTACAATTTCTTCTTGTTTCTCTGTCTGCTTAACAGAGACATCTTGGAAAGAAAGTTTCACTGTTTTGTCTAGTGTTGTGACCTTATGATGTATGTCATTTACGGCACGGACGACTGTATTGGTGGAAACTTGTAAATCATAGACTTGCTCAGGCTTGATGTGGTCTTGATATACCTGAGTAGCCATGCCTCTCAAGGCTGTATTAGTCCAATTTAACTGTTTGGACACAAATTGGACTCTTTTTTCAATACCAGAGAGCTGGTTTCTAGTATCTATCTGTAGTGGAGTGGATTTTGCATGAGTGGAGTCATTTTCAAGAAAAATACTTTGAAAAGGAGGGAAAGTAGTTTTTGACTCCACTGTCTGGCCATCCAGACTTTCCCACTTATGTCCAGGAGAAGCAAAACTTTCTCCTGTAACTTGGACTGATAGGGTCTAATGGAGTTTCTTCCATTGATAGAAAGAAATCTAGCAGTCATATTTCTGCATATAGTCCTTCCATTTACTAGACAGACTGTATTTTTCTTGTTGGGGAGTACTTAGATTGAATTCTTCTACTTCGGGATGTGTAAACAAATCCCAATTTTTCATCCATTTAATCCAATCTTCAGGGTAGGCTCCCTTTGGGCATCCATTCATGACTGTCAAATATTTTAGGATTTCTTCAAGGGTTGGTTTAGTCATGGATTGGGGTATAGGATTTGAAAGTTTGCTAGCAGAAAGAGCTATGTCACACTACTCGACATACCCTAGACCATACTTAGGAGAATTAGGATTTATGGCTCCTTTATATAAATTTTGAATTCGAGGATCTTGGTCTTTGATAAAGGGTAGGTAGTGCATTATTGAACATGATTTTGAAGTAGAGGCATCTGAGGTAGAGGCAGCATTATTTACAGTTCTAACTGTTTCGACTCTAGACAAATCCATTCGGACTATTTCTACTTTTACACAGAAAGGGAGGGCTTTGAGCGTTACTTTCCTGATGTTCCCGAAGGTGCACGAAGTTCACACAGGCTGCTAGCCTTATCCCGAGGTAAAAGCTAGAAAGCTTTGAATTAATGACACAGACACTTTTTTACAGAGACAGAAAACTTATAAACAGAATGCGAATAGCTTAGAACAGATCGAGAGAGGTTGTTCTCATACCCGGGGCAAAAAAAAGTTGGATGGCTCTGATACCATTTGTAAGCAGGGGCTCCTCTGGAAGAGAATGAGCTTGCTGACCTTTGCTGAAGCTTTTCTTTCTTTCTTGGGACCTTTTCATCATCTCGACCCCGGATAGTGGCTTCAACTACACTTGCATTGTTGCTTCTTGTTTCTTTTCTTCCTGGAGTTGTGACTCTAGTGTCCTTAGTTCAGGGTCCTGTACAAGGCGCTCGTAAGTCTGTACACTTCGACTGCTGAGTTGTTTTCATTCTAAGGCCAATGCCTCGATTATCTAGACTGCGCTCTAGGTAGTTTCTTCCCTTTGGTCTCTCACTTATTTTTGAGTGCTTGGGACTGCTTGTAATTCTGGTTCTTCTACTCTTTTTTGGAGTTGTTGAATGGATTCAACAAGATTTTCCACTTGATTCTCCAGTGGGTGTTCCTCCATCTGTTATAATCTTGTCACAGAGAAGAGTTCTCTAGTGACTGCTTCTTTAACTCCAATCTTCTCCATGAGCAACTGTTCTTTCTCCTTATGGATATGCACTCTATCCTCTGCAAACCTTGCCTAGAGGTCATCGTTTTCTTGTTGGGCAACCTGATGTTGCTCTATGGCTTCCTCTTTTGCTTGCTTCAGGGCCTCTGTGGCCTGTTCTTTTTCCTCCTGGGCACAATGAAGGTGAGCTTCTATTGAGTTTGATAATCTACATAGATGGGTAGGCTCATCTCCCAACTCTTCTCCTTCTGGTGGTGGTGGTGCAGTAGACATTGTGCGGCTGGAGTAGAGGGTTTGTTGTACCCCTTTCAACTCTTCTGCAATCCTATCATACATGGTCTCTTGTTTTTCTTCGTTGCACTGTAGAATGTCTTTTGAGGTATCCGATACAATGACGATGATGAGGTCGATGTCATCCATCATTAGAACAGTCTCAAATGGTGGTTTATTGGATTTTGGCTTCTTCTATAATGTAGGTTTTTTCGGGGAAACCTTTCTTTTCTTATATGTATCAAATTCATCAAGTGGTTTCTAGGCGGTGTTACTTCACCCTGCTCTAGTTTATCTTCTTTTCTGTTGTTCTCTTCCTTGTCTACTTCGTTACCTCCTCCCCCTCTAGGTGAATCTTAAGAATTTTCTTCTGATGCATTGTTCAACTTCTGTACCTCTTCCTTATTTTTTCTTCTGCTACTTCTGGGTGCATCATATTCTTCACTAGTGACCACATGGCTATTGATGAGGTAGGGGTCAAAAAGTTCTGCCTAGTCGACTGGTATAAGGAACTCTACGGGCCGTGGCTTAGTTATTTCTTCCATGTCCTCCTCAGTGAGATTATAGAAGGATTGAAGTTATTCTTTATGTTCATCTCCGCGCACAGTGATATAAATAAAATGTCTATCTGCGCAGAACTTCACAAATGGCCTGAACCTGTGCAGGTTGTTCAACGTCATATGATGGAAAGACTCAATATCCCTCTTCAACTGTAGGTAATAGGTGTGGAACACCAAGTTTGACTGCCATTACTTGGCCATGTTGCTCGAGTACCATAGTGTAGTGAACTTTGCAGCTAGGGGTTTAGACAACTCAATCTAAGGGAAGGTCGCTACTTCTTGCATCTCCCAAGCAATGAAGGCAATGAGGATCAAAAACCAACTGAAATGGAACTCATAGCCCTGGTCCTGAGCTTCATGACAGTCTTTCTCTAACTGGTTGACGAGGTAGCTCGCCCAGTTCATTTGTAGTCCTTCAATACATTTTCCCACGAGGTCAACAATGAACCCCATGACTTGCGTTGGTCTGTTCTTCCTTACTATCTTACCAGTGATCAACTGGCAGTCTAGGCTCACTACACCATTATGGATGGAATATACCTTGTATCCTTGCTTCTCCTTCTCCACATCACCATAGGTGTCTTTGATTCTTTGCGTTAGGGCACGATATTGATCCGGATTATTTTCGGCACGAAATGAGAGCGGAGATATAATAAAGAAATGCACAGAGATATCGCGTATATCCAGTAATATAACAGAAATATATCAAAGATGCAACCATAAACACAGAGATACAGTAATACACGATTTCTATTAATGAAATAAATGTACAGAGACTGTAAAAATACAGAGTGAAAGACTCGCTAGAATGGTGGCAGCTTATCTCTGAGAAGGGATGTGACAGCTACTCACATTCGTAAGAAGATGATTACAATGAGGCTCGGAAGGCCTTTTTACAATAGACGGGAATGCCAAAAGTCCTATACATCCAAAAACCTAACCCTAGGAGATGAAGCGCCAAAAGTCATGTGGGCCCCGTTTGGGTAAGTTGGTGCATCAACTTCCCGGGGTCGTAACTTTTGCATACGATCTCCGTTTTAGGCGTATGATAGCTCGTTGGAAAGATCTATCCGAGAACTACAACTTTTGGGCGGAGCAAAATCGATCTACGATCCATGTTGCTCCACCGTTTTCCCAAAAAACATCGTTTAGGGCCTCAAAATGGCCTCGGAAGTTAAAACTGCTAAAAATAGTAAATTACCAAAATTGCCAGAAACATGTTTTGGGCCAGTTGGAGAAGGTGGGTGGCCACCGATATCGAGTGAAAGACTCGCTAGAATGGTGGTAGCTTATCTCTGAGAAGGGATGTGACGACTACTCACATTCGTAAGAAGATGATTACAATGAGGCTCGGAAGGCCTTTTTACAATAGACGGGAATGCCAAAAGTCCTAGAC
>JASDQU010099987.1:0-11645 GCA_032191745.1 Picea mariana | reverse complement strand
ACGCCTGGAAGGGCCAGTAAACGACATAGTGATCCAAGAGTTCACTAAGCAAGAGGTCGTAGCATTACAGCAGATCGAAGCAGCTCGAGCCAAGATTGACACATTTGAGGCAGAATTGTACAAAACTAAGTGACTCGAGACGAGTCACATGTGAGTGTTAGGGGCCTGTTGGCCCTTGACCAAGTTTTGGGAGCACTTGGTCATATTTGACCATTTTTGGGACTTCAACAGCCTGTCGAATATTGAGCACAAGATGGAGTGAAGATCACGGGATCTCGACCCACTTTGGGTCCCCTTTGTGGCTTTTGGGACAATGTAATGGGAAAGGGATGTTGGCCCGTGGGTTTACCTGCGCTTAGGCCCACTTTTGTATGTATAAATAATAGGATAAGCAAATGTAAGAAAGTAGTAATAGAAGAGGAGAAGAGGGTTATGTATCTATGTGATGTAAGCTAAGTGTTAATAGGCTTTGTAAGTGCTATGTGCATGATTGTAAAAGGCTTTCAAAGCTAAGTGCAAGTTGTTGTAAGAAGTCATAGAAGGCTTTGTGATGTAGTGCAAGGAAAAAGGATCTAGCGGGCTGCGCAGATCTTTTGTCCTGTGTGAAGTAGGGTTTTGAGTGGCTCTGTGCTGTAACCGATTGAAGAAACTAATAAAGAAGAAGAGTTGGTGGACGTAGCCCCAGGGTGGGGGTGAACCATGCAAATCTGTGTGTTGTGCTCCGTGCTTTGACTTGATGTGTTTATCTCTTCTTTTGCTAAGTGCTTTGAGATAAATAGATAGATCTATTGTATATGTTTATGCTTAGTGCTTATGATGTGTAGAATGCTAGATATGATCCACATGTGTATGCTAAGTGCTTGATCTATTAGATCTGGATAACATGTTGATGCTAAGTGCATGAATACTTTATTGTTGCGAAGTTTTGTTGTATATGCGAAGTAGTTATTGGTCGCATAAGAAGGAAATAACGGTGCTAAGTGCTATATTAAGAGTTATAATCACAGATCTATGTCCCAGCTAAGGTTGAAGACACCTGAGTCTTGCAACCACCCCTGCCTCTACCTCGGGTGAGACTTCATCTGCTTTGCAGGTGTTGCCGAAAGGGCTGGTAGTTAGGGTTTTGTTGGTGTGTTGTAGTAGCGTTGAACCCTGGGTCTGCCCTATGCCAACAAAGACAAAAATAAATTAATTAATAATCAAATTTTAATTAACATCAATATCTTAAATTATTTGATTTTGAACTATTGATTATAGGCTACTTGTAGCTATTTTTTTAAGGATATTACATACGTGTGGTTCATAAATTAGGTGCATAAGTTCCTTTTGTTATTTATTTTTTTTTCTTTCCAATATGAGTACTTCAACAGATATTTCAAAACTTCAACCTCTCAAGGGGGACCCAACAAAGTCACCCTAGATAGTTTTTATGAACATATAGAATCATTAGAAAAATGAGAGAAGAGAGAGAAGCAAAACTTCAAATAGAGTTAGAGGTAATGCTTGATAACAAATTTAGATTATTAGAAGACAAGATTTAGACATAAATAGAGCGTAGAATATTAAGGTTTGAGACTTAGTTGCAAAAAACGGAGGCTAGAGTACAAGAAATTAAAAAACAGAGATGATCAACCCAAAGAGAGATTGAATAAAATCATGACCTCAGAGAGAGACCATATTAAAGAGCTAGAAGAAAAACTAACTAACAATTTGACCCTAAGTAGTCTAGAAAACAAAATGGATATCAAACCCATCAAAGAGGAAATTAATAAATTAATCGAGTTTGATCATGAAGGTAACAAAAGATCCTTGAACCTCATAATTTTTGGTATAAAAGTGAAAAAAGACGAGGAAATGCTAGCAATAGTAAAAGAAGAACTTAAAAATAAGCCATGGGTCAACTTAGGTTGGCTTTAGTTCACTATTATGACTATGGTTAACCTTTCTAAGTATGTTGACTATTGTTTACCATGGTCATCTTGGTATACCATAGTTGACTTGGATCACAGAGATTGAATTTTGTACTTTGATTACCTATGATTGACTTCACTAAGTTCGGTTGAGTTCAACTTAAGCTAACTATAGTTGATTGCGGGCGACTTGGTTATTTGAGATTGATATTGTTGAATTGGTTGGTTATGCTTAAATTTTTTAACTCCAATTGATCATGACTTAATGCAATTAACTATAATTGGCATTGGATGACTTTAATATATATTATTAAAAAGACTTAATAATTCATGATACACTACATACTCTCCATGACTCAAACTTTAGGCTCCATTTAAAACCATTAAAGTTCCCCTAAATGACCCATTGTATCATTCATATATCATTCAAGACTTCAAATGCTCATTATAATCATACAAAAATTAACCCTTTTGATTTTAATTGACTTCATGATTTAATGCTATTAATATAGATTGAATTTGATATATCAAAGGACTCAATAATTCATGATTTAAGTCTTTAAACCACATGAAAATCCATTGAACTTTCCTAAATAACCCATTATATCATTTACATATTATTCATTACCCCAAATACTCACCATGGCAAAAAAAAAAATCAACCATCATAATACTTTTCTTAACACAACACATAAATATATATAACAATTGAAATATATTATGAACTCATATTCATCTCATAACTTAAAAGACATACAAAGGGTACAAATCCAATCACTATGACATACACATATAACAAACTTTAATATAATATTTAAATCCTTAAAAATTACTATAACTTATATAAAGAGTATAACTTATATAAAGAGTTTCAAGTATTAATATTTTAAATTAATAAAATATATAATTAAATTAAATAATATTTTGGTAGCAAATAAATTACTAAATTAAATAATAAAATATATAATTAAATTAAGTAATATTTTAGTAGCAAATAAATTATTAATTTAAATTGTTACTAGTAAATTGAATCAACTTTAAAACATCCTATAATTCAAAAAAAACACCACCTTCAACAAATTTGCAATTTATTATCAAGATAGCTAAAAAAAAATCATTCAAAATATTACAACTTTAATTGAAAAGCTTCATGCTAACATATATAAATTATTGGATTTCATCTATCCATTACATAGAAACATGTTATTATAAGTGGATTGAAGCCACTGTGAAACATCGTAGAATTCAAAAAAATACAACGTTCAACAAATTTCTAATGCTTCAACAAAACTGTAGTGAATGAAATGATTCTTCAAAATCTTAATGTAGGGTGCAAATTTGAATAGAGCCTTCCACTCATAGAAAAAGGTTTGGTAGGAAATTGAGACAATAATATATATATAACCCATGATATAGGTAACGTTATCGTTATGAAAGACAACTTCAATAAGGTGGAAAAGATGCATATATAACGCATGATATAGGTAACGTTAACGTTATGAAGGACAACTTCAATAAGTGGAAAAGATGCATATGAGAATTATGTTTGATTCTCATAATATTTTGTGTGATGATTTTATTATAGATGAAGTGGGATTTGTAGCAAAATTATAAAAAGTGATATAGACCAAAAAAAAGATGTATTAGTTATAGTTAGATGAATTGATGCAAAGGAGTGAATATGTAGTAGAACAAAAGTAAGAAGATGACAATAACAAAGTAGTTGCAATAAAAAAAAAAAGAGATGCTTAAACAACAAGTATTTTGAGGTAATGAGCCCTATTGAGTGAGTTTCTTAGCAATTGTTAGAGGTGGAAGAGTTGTAGCAAATGGTAGAAGAGATGATGGTGATGATGATGAAGACAATCCAAGCAAAGAAGAAGGAAAAAACAAGAAAAATTGTGATTTTCTTACAATAGAAGATTGGAAAGGTGTAGATTACAAAAAGGAAGAAGAAGGATGAAAAATATAAAATAAAGAATGATGCTTGGTATAGAGGGTGACCAAAAAAGAAGAAGAAAAGAAAGAAAATATAAAGACATTCAACAATGATTGATTTATCAATAACCTTGTGAGCAAGATGCTCACATTTTCCAACCAAGAGAATGTGATGTTGACATTGTACCTATCTTGCACATTTTCTTAATTTTAGTTTTATTTTGTGATTTAAAAAAATAAATAATACCCTTAAATATTTATTATCCTTAGTGAATTTTTTTCAACCATTAAAATATGAAACATTATAATTAAAATTTGAACATTTATAATAGTTATAAGGTCAAAAGCCAATAAGCAAAAGCATATTTAGAGATTAACTAATCTATTTAATAAATAATATATATTTATTGTTATGATATTGTTTCTTGTTTTTAACTGAATTAGAGAAATAATATCAACGGTTTATTATTGTAGTGTATTTATGTTTATTTTCACTTACATTTTACTTACTGTGTATGTGATTAAGTTGCATCCTCACTATATCATTACCTTTCCAGTGTATGTGATTAAGTTGCATCCTCACTATATCATTACTTTTCCATCATTTTATTAGACTAGGGTTTTGACCAGTGTACCTTTCCATCGTTTTATTAGACTAGGGTTTTGACCAGTGTACATTTCCATCGTTTTATTAAACTAGGGTTTTGACTAGTGTACCTTTCCAGCGTTTTATTAAACTAGGGTTTTGACCAGTGTTATAATATATGAAATAAAGTAGTTTTTACCATATCTACTTATAAATGTGATAAATAAATGTTAGCAAAATATATTAAATAATTTCAAAACATCACAATAATATAAGATTTATAAAAAATAAATAAAATCACATTTATTTTTTAATTATAAATATTTTTATTCAAATTATCCTAATAATAAATATCAATCAATTTTTTTAAGGAATATAATTATGCATGAATGAATAAAGTCTTATTTTGTCCATAACAAAAACCCTACTGTTCATATTCATATTGGTTCATGACAAAGATATTGATGCAATGATGCACCCGTTTCTCACACTGAAACATATTCAAATATATTGATAATGATTAACATGGAATACAGACACGATGGTAACCACAGGAGTCTAGATTACATAACACGATCTACATGCAATCACTTTACTGAAAACACATAACACGTTATGATAAACTATGAAATATAATATCAGTGGAATGTCTTGCAGGTTTGCTGAGTGAAGCCTAAATGATTTTTCTCTCTGTCAAACAATATATAAAAATTCTACTGCTGATAGTTTCCCAAGATCACAGCAGGTCCATTATCAACCCCCGAATCAAGAACTTCGGAGCTAACCATTGTCAAGCAGATTGAATCAAAACTGCTAAAATAACTGAAATAGTTGGCAACAGGCAGCACCATGTCTGAGCCACCCTTGAAATGAAATGAAAACTCAGGCAACTGAACATTATCTAGACCAGAGATACTGTAACAGAGTCCCATACCAGTCTTGGCTTCAACTTCAGTAGATCGTCTGTATCCAATCTGAGAAGCAAACCCAGCCGCAATCTTCTCATAGATTTTTTTGTTAAACACAGTGAAATTAGTTCTCGAATCTATTATGGTTCCTCCATGGCCTTTGGTGTCGAATCTCAATAATTTAGAAGGCAGATTCAAGCGTTTTCTGCCAATACTGACCCCTCTGAGACGAACATAATAGAAAGAGTTGTACCCAGAAGAAGGAGGAGCTCTGGAATTGATTAGAAAGGGAGTGTAATTCAAAGAGATTTCGTTGGGCACCGCCTTGTCACTGAGGACCAATTGGCTTTTCTGGTTTTGTTCATCAAATCGGTGGCTCTGAAGGCAATACGCAAATATATCTTTGCCAATTATATGTTGACAACTCAGCTGGGAAGGCATAAACACACGAGATCACTGCCAGTGTCCATGAGAAGCGATAGATCCTGTGGAGGAGTTCCCACAGAGAATTTGAATGAATATTCTCCGAAGCTGCGAGCATACAGAGACTCCCCCACGCTTCCATTGTTTCCAGTTTTGTTCACCCGCCCGTGCCCACGATGCACCCCGAGCTTCAGTGCCCGGGCTCGATTCTTGGTTGCTTCCACCATCTTGGCGAGTCTCTCGTATTCTTGGTCCTCCTGCACAAGTCCTGCATGGAGATCGGACTTTTCATTTCTGTGAAGTGTGATGATTATCTCATCATCCTCTTTACACACTATTACAGAGACTTGGAGGAGCAGGAGGAGGAATGAGATGATCAGCTTGCAGGCCACCATGTTGAAGATCTTGTAGGAAAGCTAATAATTAATAATGAATATTCAGATCTGTGATATTAAGAGGCATCCGAGGATACTAATTAATCCAAACTGACAGAGTATGAACGGAGATAAGGAATTGATGAAGAAAATCAAGTATTCCACATTCTCTTGACCTGACTTGACCTATGATGAACTCCCTAAAATAGTAGAAACAGATGCTAGCAACATTGGTTGGGGAGCAGTTTTAAAGCAAGTCAGAGATAAAGGAAAAGAAGAGGTCATTCAATTTGCCTCTGGATTATGGAAAGCAGCAGAAAAGAATTATTCTGCTTTAGATAAGGAAATTAAAGCTGCTTTGAATGCCATACAAAAATTTGAAATTTATCTGATTTATAAAAAATTTCTTTTAAGGACTGATGCTGCAGCAATGAACAAAGTTCTTAACAAAGATCTGAAAAATCCTGGAGATTCTAAATTTGCTAGATGGCAAGCTCTTTTTAGCAATTTTGATTTTTCTATAGAACATATCAAAGGAACAAACAACTCCATTCCAGATCTTTTGAGTAGAGAACATTTATAGAATCTCTGTCTACTAATCTCTATACAACTAAGAGGTGGATTAGAAAGAATAGTAGACATTCCTGATTTCTTAAGTTGGGAATCTTATTCAACAGATTGGGTGCCTCGATGGGAATTAAGAAGTACTTAAATCTTTTCTCAAACCACTCTGGTTCCATATTCAAGTCTGGTTCCTGAGGTAAGAGGAAGAAGAATATCAAATGTTTTGACTCCCATTATTGCTCAAATAAATGAAAGAGCAATCCAAGCACAAAACGCTCTCATTAATCTTTTCCATGATATCATTCAGATCTGGGATATAAGAGATGAGCAAGATAATAATCAAAAGTATTTTTGCCTAAATAGGCCTAGATTATTATCTCATTGGTCTGAAAGAAATCCTGATATTATTTTCCTAGAAACTGGCTATAGGGTTCACATAAAACTGCAAGAGCTCAATGGACTTCGGGTGGTGGGGTTCATAGTTCGGACAGAGTAAAGCGGTTAACCCGGCGATATTGGTCCTGACGGGAGTAGCAGAAACTAGAAGACCAGATGGTGAGAGGAGATTGCGCATGAGACTAGAGATCTTTAAGTCAAGCTTCATACTCTGACAAAGGAGGCCTCTGACAAAGATGTTCGAGTGGAGCAGTTTTACAAATGGTATCAGAGCCATGACCTTCTTTTCAACCCGGGTATGATATCAGACTCTCTCTTAGATCTGATATAGCTATTCGCTCGGTGTTTCTCTGTGTGTTCTTGTATAAAGCCTTTGTGTTATCCATAAAGAATCCAGTGTCGTATCAAAAGTCTCGGACTGTTTAAAGGAACAGTTCCACTCTTGCGACACATATGAAGCCGTATCAGTAGTCTCGGGCTGTTTAAAGGCACAGTTTCCACTACTGCGACTTCCTGAAAGATTTGCTAGTTTATGCCTGAGCAGTTGGCCAGGAGCCTGTGTAATCTTCTTTCGAGAAGACATAAGACTAAAAGCCCTGCTTTTCTGTCCAGAAATAGTATTATCTACTATTAATGGATTCTTCAACATTTGTTAGATATGTACATAATACCATAGATTCTGCTGTATCTACTTCAGAAAACAATTTCTTCTTTATGATTCATTACATGCCTTCAATAGAATCATTGGACCCTAGAATCAAAGACATTTATAAGGGCATGAGACCACCTGGTACTCCAAAATATGGGTTGGGATATGTTGAACAATGTGAGACAGTTATCCCTGACTGCAGATTTTCTACTCCCTTACCCATTGATATTCAAAGACCATCTGTAGATGAAATTCACAAATTTCATACGATAATGGGAGGATGCCAGAAAGGATCTATTCCTGAAGAATGGATCAAAAGAATGTTGAATTGGGATTTGTTTACAAATCCTGAAACTAAAGATTTTAATACAGCCACCACAAACTCTGAAAAATTAAGGCTGTCAAAAGAATGGAAATATTTTATGACTGAACAAGACAGTTGGATTTCCTTCTTTGAATGGAGGAAATTAAAACTAATGACTGTAGTCCAAATGGTAGGAGAAACCTCTGAATCTCCTTCTCCAAAACATAAGTGGAAGAGCATTGATGGAAGTATTGTTGAATCAAATTCCACTTTTCCACCTTTCAAAGGAATTGTGCTGGAAGATAATGCTAAACAAGTAAGAGCAGTTCCCTTGCTATTATCAGAAGAAGCCATTCAATTATCAGGAATTGATAAAAGAGTCCAGTCAGTATCTGAACAGATTAATTGGACTAATACTACTTTAAGAGGAATGGATACACACACTTTCATAACCAATGACTATGCCTGAAAAGAACAAATTCTTGATCTACAAGTATCCACAAACACTATAGTCAGATCTGTAGATCAAATACAGGAAAAGGTCATTGATGTTAAAGATAAAATGGATTTTGCTTTATCCGAAATATCTTATAGAGCCAGAGAATCTAGAAGAAACCATGAAGAAATCATGGAAGGGTTAGGAAATGCCTTTTCTACTATGGGTAAATCTCTAATAGAAATAAAAGGCAGAACTAGTCAACTGGACAAACCTATTCCTACCTCCTTCATCCTTCCAAGCTCTCACATCTCTATTCTATCTCCTGTACATAAGCCTTCTGAGATAGAAATTGTAAAAAGATTTCCATTCCATTTTCCTCCAGAAGAAGAAGAGCCAAAAACTTCTTCAAAACCCTCCAAAGATCGTCATTCTTTGGTAACTGTCAAAAATCCAGCCTATGAAGATCTTCCACATCATTCGACCAGACCATCAACCCCTGATCTAGCTGGAAAAGGTAGGCTTCCAGATTCTCAAACATTTGTTGAAGATTGGTTCCAAGAATGGATCATTGACAATCTCTCAATCGCCCAAATAAGACAAATGATTGATAGAATGTATGTCTCATACAAGATAATGTGCATGAAAGGAAAAATGGAAGTAGAGGCATGCAAAACAATTATTCGGTGTTTTACAGGAACTCTCAATAAATGGTGGGAAGTTATTTCTTCTCCTTTACTGATCACCAAAATGGAAGCAGAAATTCTTAAAGATGAAGAAGGTGATATTGTATATCATACTGATGGCACTGCAGTAAATAATATGATTGGTGCTCTCACCACATTAATACTTGAACATTGGTGCGGAACAGAAAATGAAATTGCAGACAAACATGAGATTATTCTCATGAATACTAAATGTAGAAAAATGTCTGAATATGAGCAATTTCACAAAGAATGGACACAAAGAATCTTTGAAGTCAAAGAAAGTAACAATCTCTTATGGAAACAGGTCTACTTGGCAGCCCTACCAAGTAAATTTGTAGAATATCTAAAGATGGAAGAAGTGTTTAGACTTCCTTATGAGATGTATACTTGGGGAGAAATATATTCTTTAATAACCAAAGCCTTGATAGGGTTATGCACCAGCATGAAGGTTCAAAACTCTGTGTCCAAATCCGCATATCTCCCTGATCAAAAATCCATTTGTGAACAATATGGTTTATATTTTTCGAATCCAGCTAGAAAAAGAAAAAAGAAGCCAAAAGATTTCAGAGGAGAAAAGAGTAGAAAATACAAAGCTAGGTACAAGTATGTTCCTAGAACTCACTACTATGAGCCAAAAGATATCAGGCTCAAAACTCATACTCATGAAGCAAAACAGAAAATAATCTGTTGGATTTGTGGGAAGCATGGACATTATGCTCATGAGTGTCCAGAAAATGAAGCTTCTCGAAAAACCAAAGGGAAATTCTCATAACAGAAAGCAAAAGAGGCTCGGGAAAGAAAACAATTAGCTTTAAAGCTTCACTGTAACAGATGTGTAGCAAATAATCATGGTACTAATGCTTGTCCTTACAATCCCTTTAAAGCAAAAGAAGAAGTTCATCTTCTTCGAAATGGGTGTTGTTCTTCTTCCAGTAGCACATCTAAGTTTGAGTATGACTCAGAAAAAGAAATTTTAATGAATCAGTATTGTAGTTACAGTAATCCTAACTTCTGCTCTTGTGAAAGTAATACAGATAATTCTGACTCCGGATCAGAACCTGAGACCCAAGAAAAATTGACAGTCTGCATGTTTTAGAATACAGGAGACCAAGAGGCACAAATGCTTGCTCATATTAAAAGTCTCCCTGAAGGTAGTATAAAAAATTATCTTCTTGAAACCTTCATTAAGACTGTCAAAGCAGAGCAGAAAGGAAGAAATACTGAAATTCCAAAAAGACAGCCTTGGTTTATTGATGCCTCATTTGATAAGAATACAAAGACATACATCAAATTCAATAGAGAGCCTAGACTACAAAATACCTCTCTTACTGACTTAGCYAAAKAAKTCTTCTCTCTAAAGAAAGAAGTTTGTGAATTAAAAGAAAAAATTAAAAGAATAGAAGAAGATRCAGAATTCAGTTTCAAAATTGATTCATGGGCAAGACAAGAAATCAGGGAAATAAAGGAAAGGTTAAATTCCACCCTTCCTCCTTTAGAAGATGCCCCTTTTGAATCAGTTGTTCTAGAGCAGACAACGGGTGAAATGCAGGGAATGACAGGTATGAAAATTTTACCTGTTAAATATCAAAAATACTATGTCAAGATCAAATTGGAAATAAATCAAGAAACATTTTTCCTAACAACACTTATAGACACTGGGTCTGATCTTAACCTACTGAATAAGGATCTCATCCCTGCAAAATATTGGCTTCTTAGCTTTGGCTCAGCCACAGGACTAGGAAATGTAAATACTTCTTTTCAATTTGAAGTCCCTAAAGGCATTTTACTTTTAGACGATTATGCTTTAGGGATGAAATACCAAATTTCAGATTTACTAGTTGACTGTATCCTTGGTACTCCTTTTCTTTCTGCTGTTGAACCTCATGGTTCATGTATCTGTCTGGATGAGAAACCAGGGTATTTTGTTACACTACCAAGTATAAGTGGTAATCCTCCTAAAAGAATCGAATTTCCATTTGTTTCTGAATCCCATGCCCAGATTGCTTATTGCAAGAAAAGTTTGGTAACAGTAGAAGTTTTTGATGAACAAAGAAATGCTTTTGTTACTCATTATCTAGATGATAATACTCCCTGGGATATATTTGAAAGCAATTGGATACCAGAATGGAATTTCATGGCTTCTGATGAAATAGAATTGGGGCTACCCATCTTTTCAAGAAATACACATATAAGTGTGCTTCCCCCTCAACATATACTTGGAACAATGCACCAAGATGCTACTATTACATCCAGAGAAAAATTAATAGAAATGGGAGACCTAAGCAGACTCATATCTGTTAACAGACAATGGTTTGATCACCAGACACAGAGATGGGAAGAAACCCCGGCATACCATTTCTTCCAAATTAATAGAATGAGAACCATTCAAGATTGGCCAAACAGAGATCCAGAAGAAAGATTATTCAATATAACTTATCATCAGTACAAGT
>JASDQU010099986.1:538423-578501 GCA_032191745.1 Picea mariana | reverse complement strand
AGGTGCTTCCAGATTCCTTAGAGAATTTAAAGAATCTCCGAGAGATCAATCTGCAGGGCTGTACAAGTTTGAAGGTGCTTCCAGATTCCTTAGAGAATTTAAAGAATCTCCGAAAGATCAATCTGCAGGGCTGTACAAGTTTGGAAACGCTTCCAATTTGCATAGAGAATTTAACAAATCTCAAAAAGATCAACCTTGTGGGCTGTAAAAGTTTGAAGGAGCTTCCAAATGCCTTCGGGACTTTGACGAATCCCCAAAAGATCAATCTGGAAGGGTATAATAATTTGACGAATCCCGAAAAGTTCAATCTGGAGGGGTATAAAAAATTGAAGATGCTTCCAAATTCCATAGTGAATTTAACAGAGCTCGATGAGATCAATCTGGCGGGCTGTGAAAGTTTGGAGATGCTTCCAAATGCCTTGGGGAGTTTAACGAATCTCCAATCTATCTATCTGGAGAACTGTGAGAGTTTAGAGCAGATGCCTTCAAATTCCTTGGAGAAACTACTGCAACTGAAACATTTGCATTTGACGAATTGTCACAGGTTGATCATTTCCGACCAAATATTTGGAAATATCACCAGTCTTGAATGTTTAGATCTCTCAGGTTGTATCCAAATGGAAGTATTGCCTCTCCAAGTGCTACATCAACAACACTTGAGAAGGTTAAATTTGTTAAATACCCGCATAGAAGAGCTGCCCAGTGGACCTACGGTATGCCTAAGCAATTTGGAAGTTCTGATATTGGGAAGCCCTTTGTTAAAAGTGCTGCCACCATGGCTCGGTTACCTAACGAGTTTGGAGAAATTGCAGCTCCATGGATGCAAGGAATTGAACTATTTGCCCGATTCAGTTGGACAATTGGCTCAGTTGAAAGAGTTGTATATAACGAAATGTGGAATACATTACTTACCAGCAGCTGTCATGAAGATGAAGAATCTGAAAACTTTGGGAGTACGCGATTGTCCGCTATGCGAACTGCCATTTAAGAAAGCTGAAGATGGAGAACCATCCTCTGCCCCAGGGGGGGAATTGGATTTTCCAATGGAGACGGGTATGATTGAACTCAATAAGATGCATCTGCACTGCACAGAAATATCGAAGGTAACATTTCCTGAAGGTACGTGTCCCAACCTTCATGAACTGAAGATCACGCAGTGTCATGGTCTGTTGGAGGTTGGAGCATTGCCAACAACACTACTGCATCTTGATTTGAGGAGTTGTGATGCATTGAGGAAAATAGAAGGGCTTTGTGGCCTTGTAAACCTTCAAGACGTAGACATCAGGGGATGTTGCGCCCTAGAAGTAGAGGAGCTGCTGGGTCTCGAAACTGAAATATCTCTGGATTCGGACGAGGAGGAGGAGGAGACGACAGTTTCGCATGATTTTTTTTTTAATTGTTTTTGTAGAGTTGAGTCTATAATGAAGAAGATAAGACCGACTGCAGAAGCCGTTCGCGCAGTCTATCTTTTTAAAGAAAGATATAGAAAAGCAAACAAGCAAACCGAAGTATTCAGAAATGTAAGGAAGTTGTAAGTATTAAATTTTATCCATTAATTAGAGAGTACGACTAAGAATATGCCAGTATCTCAATTGTTAGTTATAAGATTAGAATTTTAGATTAAAAGTTGTTAGTTATAAGATTAGAATTTTAGATTAAAAGGTAATTAATTGTATCCATTATCAATAAATGTACGCCTTTCAAAGTAATTATTTAATTTTTTAAATAATTAAATATTAATGAATGTATAACTTTTGAAATAGATTTTGATATTTACATAATATTTTCAATGATGAGAAGTTTGCCTAAAATTTACAATGATATGAAACTTACATAGCCATTCAGTTTTTGTAACTCGGGATTAAAACATTTTTCAAATATCTTATTATAAAAAAAAGACATCTGTCATTATTTTCTGCAAGCCAATTTGGTGGCACATAATAGCTTATGCTTCCAAGATGCTTTATTTGGGTCTTCTTAGATCGTTGTGATTGGTTGTAAATTATTTTCTGCAAGCCAATTTGGTGGCACATAATAGCTTATGCTTCCAAGATGCTTTATTTGGGTCTTCTTAGATCGTTGTGATTGGTTGTAAAATATTGAGAGGGAGTTGAATCATTATTATACACAATCATTAATTTCTTTTATCACAATTTATTTTTAATTAAAATATATTATTTATTAATTTCTTTTATCATATATTATTTATTAATTAAAATATATTATTTATTAATAATTAAAATGTATTATTTATTAATAGTTAATCATACAGTTCATCATATAACTTATGAGGAACACCAATTTTCTTGTTGACCACCAACTCAACTAATAGGTAATAATTTATATAATTATTGTTCATAATCACCAATTTGGAGAATCAATTTCTTTTTTTAATTTACCTTCCCACCTTAAAAAATATATTAATTAATAATATGTTTATGTATTAATATTTTAATTTATACATAATATATTGATACTTTAGTTTACAAATATATTAATTAATAATGTGTTTATGTATTAATACTTTAATATGTTACATTATATATTTTTGTATTAGTACCTTAATAATGTTTTATTAAATACATTAGTTTAATGCAACATTATTTTATTAAAGTATTGATATAATGTATTTAATAATACTTTAATATTTTATTAATTTTTTTTTTAAAGTAAAAAGATGGAACCTGTTATATTACCATAAGCAAAATACAGTAGCTGTTTGTGATGCCAGTTGTCTCGCCTAAACAGGAAACCGAGACAACTCGGCATCCCTTGCCATGTGTTACCCCATTCACAAAATTAACAAAATTAACAGTGCGTCGTCCTGCCCGAAGGAAACCAGAACTATCAGTCATGAAGATGGAACTGGATTTCATGAACTAGTTCTAAGAAAACTGAGAGCTAACTGGCCCAAAGCCTAAATTATAGCAAAAAAAACAAATTCTAGTCCTGAGCATCATTTAACCTTTGAGCCTGCGCGCTTGTCCTCGTCCTCGTGTTGCCGCCATCCTGCTGGGAACGCATAGGCCTGCGCGCATGTTGGACATTGTCTCTTTGGAAGAGTTCTGGAGTGAGCCGCGAAGAGCATGTCGAGTCTCTGGTCAATTCGTGCGAGGCGGAAGATCTAATCATCCAACAGACTCCTCACCCAAAAATGAGATTGAGGTACCCCGAGTCGGCGAAGAGTGACTGCTCCTGGCTGTGGCTGTCAATTGACCCCGTGGGAGTAGTCTCATCTGCTTCATGATGCGTGTGCGCTTGTTGATTGTGTGCTTGCAGCGCTTCCGCCATGGGTGGTTCAGGAGGAATCTCCTCTTCGACATAGCAGGTAGGGTAAGGCTCCTCTAAGCTGGTGGCGTTGGGGCCAGGCAGAATGCTTGCAGTCGGAGGCTTGTTGTCTGGATCAAATTCCGAAGGTGGGTTCCAGTTATCCGGCACTGTGAACAGAGTGTGCTCGGGGACGCTCTCTAAGCCATCCTCCGGGGTAACTTCTTCCACGTACGCCATTGGAGGCGTTCGTGGTGTCGTTCTCTTTCGGCTGGCTGCCATTGCTATGGCTTTCTCAAAATTCTTTTTCCTCTGGTGCCGTGATTCAGTCGTGTACCAGGCAGCTCCCCTACGCGGCTTCCCTCTCACTCTGGGCATGGTGGGAGTCCGGTAGATTGCCAGAGTTCTTTCTAGAAAGGTCGCTTTGCTCCAGAACATTGACGAGGTCACAGGGTGTTGCCACTGTTTCAGTGGAGTGGAGGAGAAGCTGCGACAATTTTGTTGTTCCAGTGGAGTGGAGGCTGCAAAGAGTGACTGGCGCTTTGCTCTATCGACCTGGGCGATGAGGACTAGTGCTGACATGACCGCAATGACCATTAAAGCCCGCTGGTTAGTGCGTCGATGGCTGGTACCCTTCCCTTGCGCGAGGGGGCTCGTCGCTTGAATGCGTTTGCGCATATCCATGGCAAGTTAAAGTTGGAGGGGATATTGGCCGGTAGATGCATTAATACCGCGTCCCGGCCTAATCCTGCGTGGCACAATTGCGCGATGTGTCACCCCATCCAGGGTTAATATTTTATTAATTAATAATACACTAATGTATAAATTAATTGATACACTAATGCATTAAACAATTAATATGTTACTTTATACATTAATGCTTTAGTTTATATATTATATTAATACATTAATGATTGTATCAATCAATTGTCAACCTTTACGTTGATGTATTAATACATTATTATTGTATTAATAATTTAATATGTTACACTATATATTAACACAAATTATTACTTTAATTTATACATTAGAGCAATGTAATAATGTATTGTTAAATACATTAAGGTTAAGTTCACTCTATTACTACTTTATTAATGTATTAATATTTTAATAATCTATTGTATTTATTAATGTATGTAATGTATTGCTAATGTATTATATTATTACATTACATTATACACTAATGTAAATTAATACTTTAATTTATACATTATTATTATTGTATATTACATTAGTATATTAATAGACCATTAATTTATATACATTAATTTAATAATTAATTTATGCATTAATTATTTATTAATATATTGAAGGTAGTTCTCAAAGTATGTCGGTCGTCAACTAGCAACAACCACTTTATAAAAGTGGTTGATATACGCCCATCCTCATCATTAGTTTGGAAAGGTGAATAAATGGCGTTGATCGACGTATATCAACCGCTTTTATAAAGTCGTTGTTGCTAGTTCTGTCGATAGGCGTACACCTATTGGAAATGGGCACAATTAATGACCTTTTAATTTAAAATTTTAATATGATGGCTAGCAATTGAAGATGCTGGCATATTCTTCGTCGTCCTCCCAAATCAATGAATGTGGTTTATTATTCATAACTTCCTTGTATTTTTGAATGCAACCGTTAACTTGTTTACTTTTTAACATTTACCTAATCATATTAAAAAAATATTGTAAATCCATATAATTACCATGTTTAGATGATTAACCTTCAAAATTACCACGTTTGAATGATTATTCGACACTAATTCAACTTCATTATTAGGAATTACATGCATCATATTAGAGGCAGTCACCTAATGCAACATTATTTTCCATGGGAGGTAGGCACCTCGTTTCCACTGTATCACAGATTTCCTCAGCTATCCGCACGTTTCATTCTCTACATGCACGTGATAGTGGAGGATGCCATGCGTCCTAAAAGGAAATGGCAAAGAATTTATCATGGATGTTGTTGCTAAAAGAAAATGAAATGGCAGGAAATTTACCATGGAGACTGTTGTGAAAAGAAGTTTGAAGCCCCCGTGAAGAATTATGGTTAAGAATATGAAGCCCATGAAAAATCCCTTCCCGCTGCCCTCCTTCGCATGCAGCTGAATTGGAGGACAAAGTTGGCATAGCATAATTGCATGTATTAATCGAATACATTTTTATCCCTCCTCAAATTTGTGGAGGTCCCTTTCATTGGTATTATACTTTAGTTTTTCGATATTGTGACATTTTTCATGTATTTGTTGAGAGGGTCGAAAGCTTAGATCTACTATGGATTTTAGGGAGCGTTTTTCTTTTTAGTGAATTGCCATGAAGAATTATGGTTAAGAATATGAATCCCATGACAAATCCCACACATTTTGAGGCTACCCGCGCTAGAATCTGTACTGCAAAGATCACTATGTCGAATGTCAATTACGTTTTCCATTACAAGTCAGGAATTTTATTTTGAAAAGCGTTGCATCCACAAACTGTGTGTCTATTATTAACTATAATTTTATAATAAATTGGCTTGATCGCATTCAAATGATCTAAACAATAGTTTGGACCATAAAAATATACAATTGCAAAAATGTTAAAGTTTATAAGATTATCTTAAAAATAAAACCAGACAGTCTCAATTATCAAACGTATTAATCTATAATATAATCTACTTTGAATCCCTTGCCTTTTGTTGGCCATGTCGTCGTGATGAAGACCCGGCCTCATACTATCCCAAAACAGACAGAAGTGTTAAAATATCAGTGTGCGCCCGTGACTTGGAGTACTTGTCGATCATTGTGTGGTGCAGATCAAAAGCTCTTGTTCACTCTAATTATTATTATATGATCCCTACGAGCTCTGTGTTATGCTTATGTATCTCTAAATAACATCTCCTAGTCACTTAATTCTTCCAAACCATCTTATTCATTCTTGAGGTCCATGAATTGCAAATTTTGACTTGTGGCAGTCATATTAATGATCTCTATATCATTCAAAGGTAACGATGTTGTGTATCAGAAGAAAAAATCGTCCATCGCGATTGTGGAAGCGTCTTCTGCGACACTTGCTTCCCGCTAAAGTTTTCAACTAGAAGCTACTTCCTTCCATGTTTAACCACTAGTGTTTCTTGTTTTCGACAATAAAGGATAATATGAAAATGTAATTTTGACCTAAATTATTTCAAGGTGTGTCAATTAAGACTACACCAAGATCGCAAAATATTTCTCCGAAAATAAAATAAATTAATCTGCTAACAAAAATCTCATGTCAAATATGTCTAGATATATTTCAATTAAAACATGAATATATGTGAATATATATGATATTTGTATATATAATATTATATTAATATATAAAAATTATTAGATTTTCATAAATAATGGTTAATAACATGTGTTTTTTTTAAAAAAATTATAAGTTTAAATTTCGAATAGGGTATATACATCTTTATAAATTTTAACAATCAAATTGTTTCACTTAAGAATTTCCTTGTCTCACAAAAAAAGAAGCCTTATACAATTTGAGATGTTGCTAATTTATAAACTTTATTACTATTTTATCACATACATGCATAGAAATTTTGTTTTGTATAATGTCCCTATGTTTTGTATTTAGGATTCACCAAGCTCATAAGTATGTAATTGCATGTATTAGGGTTTGAGTTTGGGTTATTAGGGTTAGTGTTGTTATGCTTGTTAGAATTATTAAGGATAATTAATATAGTTATTATTAATATACAAGAGGTATTAATTATTATTATTAGTTAATAATAATAATAACTTTTAATATTATTAATACTAAGTATTTATTAATAACCACATTAATACATATTAATACTTTATTAATAATAAAAATTATAGACATTATAAATATTATTAATACTTCAAATCGTTATTATACATGATACATTAATAATTATTAAATAATAATAATAATTAACTATAGTATTAGTTATTATGAATATATATAATTAATTATATTATGCAAAGGGTAGTTTAAGCATATGTATCTATATTATACATAGATACTCTTTATGTTGGCATGTTTTACAGACAATATATGCTTGTTATTGATGGCAAGTACAGCAGTGATAATGACTTGAGTACAGGAAGGATGTGTCAGGCGGGTACCAGAAGTCTTTTGGGAAGACGATGCAAAAATGGCTTGACAAGATGAGAGTATGCAAATGTATGCTTGTTCATTTGATGGCAAACAAGCAGGTAAGGAAGACCAGCAGCGCAACGATGATCGAATAGCAAGATCGAAGTTTTGGTCAAACTTCATTTCGGAGTTTCGGAGTTTTTGACTACTGGGATTTCGAATACCGGGAGTTGGAGATGTCAAGAACTCCCACTACAAGAGTCCCGAAGTCGCGAAATGCGAAAACCCGAAAAACAAGGCGCATCACTCAGAATGTTGAATACTGAGATTTCGGTTACTGGGAGATGGAGCGACAAGGACCCTTCGACATCAGGAATCCTGAAGTGTCGAAATGCGAAACCCCGAAATCGTGAAACAAGCGCATCACTCAAAGTTTTGAATACCGGGATTTCGACTACCGAGAGATAGAGATGTTAAGGACTCTCATCATCAGGAGTCCCGAAGTGCCGAAATGTGAAATCTCGAAAACCCAAAACAGGTGCATTACTCGAAGTAATGGATACCGGGATTTCGGATACCGGGAGATGGAGAAGTCAGAGACTCTCAACATCAGGAGTCCCGAAGTGCCGAAAAGCGAAACACCGAAATTCCAGAAGCAGGCACATCATATCGGGATTTCGGTTATCGGGAGATGGAAAAGTCATAGACTCTTATCATAAGGAGTCCCGAAGTGCCGAAATGCGAAATCCCGAAACAGACACATCAGCAAACCACGTCAGCTAAGGACACGTGGCACATTCAGGCAATGACAATTGTCAAGCTGATTCAACATTTCAGGCATATGTAAGTCACGAATCAGAGTGACACGTGGCAACTATTCGACACGTGTCAATCCACGTGTGACGTCAGCAAGTTTACATCACATCGGAACTTTCTATTTCGGGGTTTTACATAGCAAGCAAAGACTCCACCATCACGATGTCTTGAACTCCGAAATGCTGAAAGGAACCACTGTGAGTCTCGAAAACTCGAAGGGAAAAATGAGGAAATCACGAAATGCAAAACCACGATCTAATTTGAATCGTTGATCAAAGGGAGATCGTGGACTGTTGATCCGACTCCCTTTCAGAGTTTTGGATATTGGGAGTAGGAGGAGTCAAGAGTGAAGAATCTTCATCTCAGAAGTCTCGAAATTGCGAAACTCGAAGCCGTGAAATGCCGATTAGCCGAAACGCAAAATTGACAAATGCAGTTTTTGAATAAGGCTGTGGTCACAGCCGATGGTCACATCGTCGAAGAGCTGTAGAGAAGAGTATGCAAAGTTAAGCTCTTTTTTGGAGTTTCGGGCACCGCAACATGGAGAGGCAAGAAACTTGATCACACGAATGTCGAATTGCCGAAAAGCCAAAATGCGAAACATGGTTAGGCTCAGCAAGAGGTCACAGCCCTTGGTCACATCGGAAGAAGCTGGGGGAAGGAGTTAAGCTCCTTTTTGGATTTTCGGGGATCAAGAAAAGGAGAGAACAAAAATCCTCCACCACGGTGATCCCGAAATGCCGAAGACCGAAATGCCGAAATGAATGCAAGATCCCATGGAGCCAATCAATCGGTGCAGGTGAATTTGGGCACGATCGGAGGGCTAATACTGCTCCTCACAGTGCAACCGCTAGAAACCACTAATGGTTTCTGCTAGAGGACTCGAAGACACTTCGACGTGATTGACAGAGAAGGTGAAGAGTTTCAAGGGATCTGCCAGTAGAACAAAGACTGTTCATGGAGGCGATTGATAGCTGGTAACTGCAATATAATAGTTGAGCTCGACTGTAACATAAGATGAAGAATCTCAACTGATGGTGAGGCGAAGGAATCTGATTATGACACCCAGTGATGATGGACAGATGGCATGAACAAACATAGAAGTTGAAGAGCTGCCACGATGAATAGACAGAGCACTCGACATGCAGAGGATGCAGAACCTTTGCATAGAGAGGATGCACAAGATGCACAGGGTATAAGAATGTGGAAGAAAGAAGAGATTGGTGTTGTTGTTGTTGGGTGTAATGCATGTGTGAAGAAGTAAGGGGTGTGCAGTAGCTGATAGGGACAGAAGACCAAAGGTGCATTGAATGAGAATGGCATAGAAAGCACAAGAGACTAAAGAACAAAAAAGTGAAAAGGATGTGTGCAGGAAGACAGTGAAGAAAACAGAGCAGCAAAATCTTGCAGCACAGTGATGAGACTGGTAAGTTGTTGTTGAACACAATATCACTGTAATAAGTTTCAGTAATTCATATTCATAAACCAGGGTGGTAGGGAGGTGTTAGGGAGGACTGGTGTCCTCAAAGGTTCAAGTGGGTGCTTGAACACAGGGAGTTGTAGCTTCCTTCTAGTTGATGCTAGAGAAACCAGGGAGTTGGTGCTTCCTTCTAGTTGGTGCTAGACAAACCAGGGAGTTGGTGCTCCCTTCTAGTGGGTGCTAGAGAAAACAGAGAGTTGGTGCTCTCAGCAAGTTGCAGCTTGCAAAACAGAGGTTGTAGCCTCACAATGAGTTGGTGCTCATATGTATGATAATGTAAAGAATGTAAATAATACTTATCATATAAAGAAGAAGAGGTTTTTAACCTTTATGGGTTTCCTCGGAAAATATTTGTCTTTGTGTATCTCATATATGTGACTGATGTTGAATGTGCCATTGCTTATTTCTCTGCATTAATTTCTCTGCATTATTGTGATCATCATTGAGTGCCTTGTAAAGAATTTAGAAGAAGCATAATTGTTTAAGCACGATAACAACTGATTCACCCCCCCTCTCAGTTGTTCAACAATTGGTATCAAAGTCGGCCCCTTTTATCTAAAGGTAGATCCTAGAGCTTAAACATGTCAAGCCATGAAGGAAACTCAACCAATAAGGCCCCTATGTTCGATGGAACAAACTTTGCCTTCTAGAAAGTTAGAATGAGAACCTACATAATGGCTTTAGGAGAAGATGTTTGGGATGTGGTAGATACTGGTTATGTGAAGCCAGTTGTACTAGCCAATAAGGATGACAAACTAGAATTTAGCTTCAACGCTAAGGCTATGAATGCTATCTTGAGTGATCTTGCAGAAGCATAATTCGTAAAAGTTATGCATCTAGGAACTGCCAAAGAAATGTGGGACAAACTCATTAGAAGTTATGAAGATAATGAAAAGGTAAATGATGCAAAGCTTAAAACCTACAGAGTACAGTTTGAACAGCTGAAAATGAAGGAAGATGAAACTATTGGAAAATACTTTCTGAGGGTAGAAGAAATGGTAAATGTAATGAAGGCACTTGGTGAAACAATTGAGGAACCTTCTTTAGTTCTGAAAATCTTGAGATCTCTCCCAGATAGGTTCAACCCGAAGGTCTCTGCTATAGAAGAACTTAATGATCTAAAAACCTTGGAGTTTGATAAACTTCTAGGAACATTGACTGCATATGAAATGAGAATAGTTAAAGATAAACCCACCTCCAGAGAAGCATCGTTTAAAGCAGACAAGGATGAGGATTATGAGCACGATGAAATTGAAGTAAAATTTGTGAAGAGACTGAAGAAGGGATCAAACAAATACAAAGCTAAACTGCCTTTCAAATGTTTCAACTGTGGTAGGATAGGTCATTTTGCAAATAAATGTCCCCACAAAGGAAAGGATCAGACATGTGATGATGAGGAGAAGTACAAGCACACAAATTTCTTTAAAGAGAAAAACTTTAAGAAGAAAATTCTGTGCGTAAACAATGATGATGATCCTTCAGATGATGAAGAAAATGACTCCTCTATTGAAGATAAACTAAATGACTTCATACTTATGGCCAAAGAGGATTATGATAATAACAACACAGGGAGTGATGTTAATGAAGAAGAAGTTGTGTTTGACATGGAAGGAGAACTGATCAGTGCACTGGAAGAGATTGATAGACTAAGAATAAAAAACAGAAAGCAAAGACAATTGCTGATACAGTTCAAGAAAGACAGTAAAAAACCTGATGAAGACCTTGTCCTGCTAAAAGTAGAATTAGAAGAGGCAAAGAAAATCGAATACATTCTGAAATGACAATTATCAGAAAATAAGGAAAGATGTGAGGCATTAGAAGAAGAAGTACTGAAAACTAGGAAAGAGATGGAGAAGTTTCAAGCCTTGTATAATCAAAATCTGTCAAGTATCAAAGCCTCAGAAGGATTAGCCACCATCTTGAATCAACAAAGGAATCCAAAGTTGAAAACTGGTTTGGGTTATGAAGAGGGATCAAGTAGTGGCAAGCCAAGAAACGAAGAACCCATCAAATTTGTCAAATGTACAACCAATAACAACAACGAACCTGCAGGAACAAAGGAAGACAATCAGCCGCCCAAGATGAGTAAGGTAAAAGATGCCAGAACTGAATCTGTAGAACAAAGAAGTAATGCGCTCACTGTTGAAAGATGTCATCAGCCTGGAAGAAATCAATTTGCACAAAGAAGACAACCATTTCCCAGGTACAAAGAATTTTTCCATGGCTATTGTTTCTACTGTTCTAACTTTGGTCACAAAGCTGTAAATTGTTCCTTAAGACTTAGACATGAGCAATTAAGATTTCAAAGGAATAAATACTCCCCACAACAAAGAATGATACAGTCAAGTAACAATCCTTCACATACTGCAAATTGCCAAATTAAGTCTAGACACATACAACTAAGGAGGCCAAGAAATAATCAACAGTCAATAAGTAGACAACATTGCAACAATAAGTTTGACCTATTGAATAATGAGATTGAATGATACACCTGTCATAACTTTGGACATAAATCTATTGACTGTCGGTTAAGGAACTATGAACTAGATTTGAAATCCCCTGTTGAAAATGCCAATTTGAGTCTCAGTTAAACACTTCAAAGTCTTTGGGAGTAAATGCTACATAAAGAATAATGATGAGAACCTTGGCAAATATGATGACAGGGTTGATGAAGGTATCTTCTTGGGGTATGCTACAAAAAGTAAAGGATACATATGCTATAATAAGAGGCTGCATAAAATGGTTGACTGTATTGATGTAAAAATTGATGAAGGAATGCCAGCAAGAGAGATGTATAGGAATGAGTCTTCTACATAAGACACAACTAAAGCTGAAGATGAACAGGTCCAAGAATGAGAAAATGAAGACTCTGAATCAAATGAAGACACAGACACTCAGACAGACTCAAATCAGCAGTCAACTTCAAATTCCTTCACCATAATCATTCAAAAGAATCATCCTGCAAGTCAGAAAATTGGAGAAAAAGACAAAGGTGTACAAACTAGGAGAAAGCTAATCAAAACCACCGAACAATCTCATATAGCTTTCATATCCATGCTGGAACCCAAGAATTTCAATGAATCCAGCAAAGATGACCACTGGGTTAAAGCAATGAATGATGAACTTGATCAGATTGAGAAAAACAATATGTGGGAGATGGTTCATACACCTGAAGGTAAAAACGTCATTGGCTCCAAATTGATCTTTAATAATAAATTGAATGAGCAAGGACAAGTTGTCAAGAACAAAGAAAGGCTAGTCTATAAAGGATATGCTCAGATAGAAGGACTGGATTATGATGAAACATTTGCGCCTGTAGCAAGATTAGAAGCTATCATAATGTTTCTTGCCTATGCTTGTCACAAAAGATTTAAAGTCTATCAAATGGATGTCAAGTTAGCTTTTCTAAATGGAGATTTAAGTGAAGAAGTTTATATGGAACAACCAAAGGGTTTCAAACTATTTGATAATCCTGACTTAGTATGCAAGCTGAAGAAAGATTTATATGGGTTAAAACAAGCCCCTCGAGCCTGGTATCACAGACTTGATACATATCTCAAAGACAAAGGATTCAAGAGAGGAACAACGAACAACAATCTGTATATTAAAACAGAGGATAATGATTTGCTCATCGTATTGGTCTATGTAGATGACATCATCTTTGGATGTAATAAGGATCCATTGGTACAATGGTTTGCTTCTGCCATGGAGTCTGAGTTTGAAATGTCTATAATAGGAGAATTGTCATTTTTTCTTGGTCTGCAAATTACTCAGAGGACTGAAGGGATGTTCATTTCTCAAGAAAAATATCTAAGAGAAATGCTTAAAAGGTTTCAAATGGAAGATTCTAAACCTATGGGTACACCTATGGTTACTGGATGTAAATTAAGCGAGGATGATGACTCACCTGATGTTGATCAAAGCTCATATAGATCAATGATTGACAGCCTGTTGTACATCACAGCATCTCGCCCAGACATAATGCATGCTATAGGAATGGTAGGAAGATATCAGGATGCACCTAAACAGAGTCATTTGCACATTTTCAAAAGGATATTCAGGTATTTAAAAGAAACAATGACTTATGGTCTGTGGTATCCCAGGAATCAGAATTTTCAGTTAACCGCTTATTCAGATGCAGATTGGACAAACTGTGTTGATGAGAGAAAAAGCACCAGTGGAGGAGCATTCTTCCTGGGTGATTCTTTAGTAGCATGGCTTAGTAAAAAACAAGGTTTCATTTCTTTATCAACCACAGAGGCATAGTACATTGCTGCTGCTACCTGTTGCACTCAGGTATTATGGATGATTTAGACACTTGCAAACTTGGAGGTAAAATACCCTACACCGATCCCAATTCATTGTGATAACAATCGTGCCATCAGTGTGTCTAAAAATCCTGTATTCCACTCCAAGACCAAGCATATTCCCATAAAATATCATTTTCTGAGAGAGTAGGTCACCAATCAGATTGTTCAGGTCCATTACATTCCCACTACAAAACAAATTGCAGACATCTTTACTAAACCCCTAGCCAAGACACCTTTTGAATATCTCAGACAAAAGCTGGGTGTCATCCCGTCTCACATCTAAGAGAGTCCATCCTGTTAGGGGGAGTCCTGTATTGGTTGCATATCTGATACCTTCTAAAATTAATGCAACAACTCAGGGGGAGCGTGTTTTCTTTGACATTGATGTCAAAGGGGGAGAAAAGATCAGGGGTGCCTTTGTTGCCATCAATGCCAAAGGGGGGAGATTGTTGGCATGTTTTATAGACAATATATGCTTGTCATTGATGGCAAGTACAGCAGTGATAATGACTTGAGTACAGGAAGGATGTGCTAGGCGGGAACCAGAAGTCTTTTGGGAAGACGATGCAGAACTGGCTTGACAAGATGAGAGTATGCGAAGGTATGCTTTTTCATTTGATGGCAAACAAGCAGGCAAGAAAGACCAGTAGCGCAACGATGATCGAATAGCAAGATCGAAGTTTTGGTCAAACTTCATTTTGGAGTTTCGGAGTTTTTGACTACCAGGATTTCGAATACCGGGAGTTGGAGATTTCAAGAACTCCCACTACAGGAGTCTCGAAGTCGTGAAATGCGAAAACCCAAAAAACAAGGCACGTCACTCATAATGTTGAATAGCGAGATTTTGGTTACCGGGAGATGGAGTGACAAAGACCCTTCGACATCAAGAATCCCAAAGTGTTGAAATGTGAAACCCCGAAATCGTGAAACAGGCACATCACTCAAAGTTTTGAATACTGGGATTTCAACTACCGGGAGATAGAGATGTCACGGACTCTCGTCATCAGGAGTCCCGAAGTGCCGAAATGCGAAATCCCAAAAACCCGAAATAGGCGCATTACTCGAAATAATGGATACCGGGATTTCGGATACCAGGAGATGGAGAAGTCAGAGACTCTCAACATCAGGAATCCCGAAGTGCCGAAAAGAGAAACACCGAAATTCCAGAAGCAGGCACATCATATTGGGATTTCAGTTACCGGGAGATGGAAAAGTCATATACTCTCATCATAAGGAGTCCCGAAGTGCCGAAATGCGAAATCCCGAAACATACACGTCAGCAAACCACGTCATCTAAGGACAGGTGGCACATTCAAGCAATGACAAGTGTCAAGATGATTTAACATTTCAGGCATATGTAAGTCACGAATCAGAGTGACACATGGCAACTATTCGACACATGTCAATCCACGTGTGACGTCAGCAGGTTTACATCACATCAGAACTTTCTATTTCGAGGTTTTACATAGCAAGCAAAGACTCCACCATCACGATGTCTTGAACTCCGAAATGCCGAAAGGGACCACTGTGAGTCTCGAAAACTCGAAGGGAAAAACGACGGAATCACGAAATGCGAAACCACGATCTAATTTGAATCGTTGATCAAAGGGAGATCGTGGACCATTGATCTGACTCCCTTTCGGAGTTTTGGATATTGGGAGTAGGAGGAGTCAAGAGTGAAGACTCTTCATCTAAGGAGTCCCGAAATCATGAAACCCGAAGTCGCGAAATGCCGATTAGCCGAAGTGTCAAAACGCAAAATTGACAAATGTAGTTTTTGAATAAGGTTGTGGTCACAGTCGATGGTCACATCGTTGAAGAGTTGTAGAGAAGAGTATGCAAAGTTAAGCTCCATTTCAGAGTTTTGGGCACCACAACATGGAGAGGCAAGAAACTTGATCACACGAATGCCAAATTGCCAAAAAGTCGAAATGCAAAACACGGTTAGGCTAAGCAAGAGGTCACAACCCTTGGTCACATCTGCAGAAGCTAGGGGAAGGAGTTAAGCTCCTTTTCGGAGTTTCAAGGGTCGGGAAATGGAGAGAACGAAAATCCTCCACCACGATGATCCTGAAATGCCGAAGACCGCAATGCCGAAATGAATGCAAGATCCCATGGAGCCAATCCATCGGTGCAGGTGAATTTGGGAACGATTGGAGGGCTAATACTACTCCTCACAGTGAAACCGCTAGAAACCACTGATGGTTTCTGTTAGAGGACTCGAAGACACTTCAACATGATTGACAGAGAAGGTGAAGAGTTTCAAGGGATCTGCCAGTAGAACAAAGACTGTTCGTGGAGGCGATTGACAGCTGGTAACTGCAACAGAATAGTTGAGCTCGACTATAACAGAAGATGAAGAATCTCAACTGATGGTGAGGCGAAGGAATCTGATTATGACACCCAGTGATGATGGACAGATGGCATGAACAAACATATAATTTGAAGAGATGCCATGATGAAAAAACATAGAATTTGAAGAGCTGCCATGATGAACAGATAGAGCATTTGACATGCAGAGGATGCAGAACCTTTACATAGAGAGGATGCACAAGATGCACAGGGTATAAGAATGTGGAAGAAAGAAGAGATTGGTGTTGTTGCTATTGGGTGTAATGCATGCGTGAAGAAGTAAGGGGTGTGCAGCAGCTGATAGGGATAGAAGACAAAAGGTGCATTGAATGGGAATGGCGTAGAAAGCACAAGAGGCTGAAGAACAGAAAAGTGAAAAGGATGCGTGTAGGAAGACAGTGAAGAAAACAGAGCAGCGAAATCTTGCAGAACAATGATGAGACTGGTAAGTTGTTGTTGATCACAATATCACTGTAATAAGTTCCAGTAATTCATATTCATAAACCAGGGTGGTAGGGAGGTGCTAGGGAGGAATGGTGTCCTCAGAGGTTCAAGTGGGTGTTTGAACATTGGGAGTTGTAGCTTCCTTCTAGTTGGTGCTAGAGAAACCAGGGAGTTGGTGCTTCCTTCTAGTTGGTGCTAGAGAAACCAGGGAGTTGGTGCTTCCTTCTAGTGGGTGCTAGAGAAAACAGAGAGTTGGTGCTCTCAGCAAGTTGCAGCTTGCAAAACAGAGGTTGTAGCCTCACAATGAGTTGGTGCTCATATGTATGATAATGTAAAGAATGTAAATAATACTTATCATATAAAGAAGAAGAGGTTTTTACCCTTTATGGGTTTCCTCGATAAATATTTGTCTCTATGTATCTCATATATGTGATTGATGTTGAATGTGCCATTGCTTATTTCTCTGCATTATTGTGATCATCATTGAATGTCTTGTAAAGAATTTAAAAGAAGCATAATTGTTATAACTCATCATCACATGAATTTAAAAGAATAGTATAACTCATCATCACATGAATTGAATTGTTATATATTTGTGCCAAAGGAAACACTTTGTTATATTTTCTTAAAAAATATGGAGAAAATTTTATTTCTATAATGTGTGGAACATGAACCAACCTTGTCATGTGACAAACATAACCCAATGTTGTAATATTAAAAGAAAAGTCAAAATTTGCAATATGAGGAACACAGTAATGTCGTAATGTGACCATCATAGCCCTATTGTCGCAATGTGATGAACATATCCCCATCATAACTTCATCGGCATCATCACATTTTGACAAACATAGTAACATCACAATGTTATGAACCTAGCCCTATTTCTAGAATGTGACAACCATAGCTTTGTCATCACAGAGTGATGAAATTATTTTATTGTCGCAATGTGGCATGACACAAATATCCTAACGTCATAATGTGAGAAACATTTCAAAATGTCACAATATGAAAAACATATGCCTCCTCATCGCAATGTGACACAAATATCCTAACATCATAATGTGAGAAACATTTCTAAATTTCGCAATATAACAAACATAATCCATTGTCCCAATGCGACATACACAACCTAATGTCGCAATGTGACAAACATAGCCCAACATTGCAATGAGACGACCGTTCCTTGACGTTGCAATGTCACAAACATAACCCACTATCAAAATGTGATAAACCTATTCCAATGCCATAGTGTGATAAGAAAAAAAATCATGTTGCAATGTGATGACCATAACCTTATGATGCGATGTGACAAACAAAATGTGATGTCACAATATAATGAAGAAAACCTTATCAAAATTGCAATGCAACAATAAACCATGGATAACCACAATAAACATTGTCCAACATGGTTAACCATAATCAACATGGTCTCGATGTCACAATGTGTGAAACATTTCCTAATATCGCAATGTGATGAACATATGCAGACCTCACAATGTGACGGACATATGTAGACTTCACAATGCGACATTCGCAATGTGACAAACATATGTGCATGTCACAATGTGACAAACATTTCCCTATCGTCATAATTTCACAAAATAGCCCCATCATTGCAATGTCACGAACATTTTTTATTGTTGTGATGTGACAAATATAGCCTCGTCGTCCAAATTTTATGAACGTTGCCTCCTTGTCCCAATGTTACAAACATAACCCTTTGACACAATGTGATGTACAAAACCTAATGCCGCAATGTGATAAATATCATCCAACATTGCAATGAGACGACCATTCCCCAATGTCGCAATGTGACAAATATAACCCTTTGTCAAAATGTGACACAAATATCCTAACGTCAATAATGTATTAATACATTATTATTACTATATTAATAATTTAATATGTTACATTATATATTAACACAAATTATTACTTTAATTTATGCATTAGAGTAATGTAATAATGTATTGTTAAATACATTAAGGTTAAGGTCACTCTATTACTACTTTATTAATGTATTAATATTTTAATAATCTATTGTATTTATTGTTGTATGTAATCTATTACTAATGTATTATATTATACACTAATGTAAATTAATACTTTAATTTATACTTTATTATTATATATTACATTAGTATATTAATAGACAATTAATTTATATACATTAATTTATTATTATAATATATTTATTAATTTAATATTTAATTTATGCATTAATTATCTATTAATATATTGAAGGTAGTTCCCAAAGTATGTCGGTGGTCAACTAGCAACAACCACTTTATAAAAGTGGTTGATATACGCTTATCGACGCCATTAGTTTGGAAAGGTGAATAAATGGCGTCGATCGACATATATCAACCACTTTTATAAAGTGGATGTTAATAGTTAGGTCGATAGGCTACACCTATTGGAAATGGAAATGGGCATAATTAATGACCTTTTAATTTAAAATTCTAATGCTAGCAATTGAAGATGTTGACATATTCTTCGTCGTCCTCCCAAATCAATTAATGTGATTTACTATTCATAACTTCCTTGTATTTTTGAATGCATCCGTTAATCTGTTTACTTTTGAACATTTACCTAATCATATTAAGAAATTACTGTAACACCATATAATTGCCACGTTTAGATGATTAACCTTCTAGATTACCACATTTGGATGATTATCTGATACTACTTCAACTTCATTATTAGGAATTACATGTATCATATTAGAGGTAGGCACCTAATGCCACATTTTCCATGGGAGGTAAGCACCTCGTTTCCATTGTATCGTGGATTTTCTCAATTGTCCGTGCGTTTCATTCTCTACATGCACGTGATAGTGGAGGATTCCATGTGTCCTAAAAGGCAATGGCAGACAAATATGAAGCCCATGACAAATCCCTTCCCGCTGCCCTCCTTCACATGCAGTGGAATTGGAGGCCAAAGTTGGAAAAGCATGATTGCATGTATTAATCGAATACATTTTTAGCCCTGCTCAAATTTGTGGAGGTCTCTTTCATTGGTATTATACTTTAGTTTTTCAATATTCTGACATTTTGCATGTATTTGTTCAGAGGGTCAAAAGCTTAGATCTACTATGGATTTTAAGGAGTGTTGTTCTTTTTAGTGAATCGTTGTGAAGAATTATGGTTAAGAATATGAATCCCATGACAAATCCCACACATTTTGAGACGACCCACACCAGAATCTGTACTGCGAAAATCACTATGTCGAATGTCAATTACCTTTTCCATTACAAGTATAGAATTATCTCTTTAAGTGTAAGGAACTGGTTTTCATATTTTGTTGGTGTCCTTCTAGCAATGTATAGAATTATATACCTAACAATTATGTCAACTATATATTCCAATGACATGGTCATGTTTGGGATTATCCTCATGTTTGCACCATTGCTTGTAAAAAAAATGGACTGTTGAAATATAGTCATCTTTGGCAAAGATAATGAGATAGTCAAATAGATATCATAGATTATGTTGATTAAATATGGTTAATCTCAAATTTCATAGTGTAATTTTTTAGTCTTGTTTTATTCAGATAGTAAAAATAAATGCCACTCTTACATTATTTTTTGTAGCAAGGAAAATAATTGTCTCGCTTTCCTTTCAATTTGACAATCTCTGTGCTCCACTTGCACTACATGGTGTAGTTGAACTTCGATTGTTTGAGATTCTGTTGAATGTAAAGGTAATTTGGGTGAAGTAATATTTTTAGTGGGCATGATCTTTGATTGAGTTCGACCAAGCCCATTTGATCAGATAAACAAGGTTGATCTATGCATTTGGGGGACCCAGATTGAATCTTTGGCTAGTGATGATAGGGTTTCACAATCTGTATTGTATTTTTATATTATTATTTTTTAATATAATGTTATATAATCTAATATCATCCTAATTCTAACCCCAAATATCACTTTAACCCTAGCCTGATAACATCACTATATTGATAACATCTCTATACTGGGTTGTAGAGAACCTCACGATTCCATGAAGGAGTTCTTTCAGTGATACTCTAGCAAAATGTTCATTACAATTTTATTCGGTGAACTACATCGAAAAGGGCCTTCTAATATAGTGGGTCAAGGCAGCTGCGACACTGGTGATTGTGGCGGTTTGCTCAGTTGTCAAGTCTCTGGATGACCTCCTGCAACACTCGTTGAGTATACTCTTAATGGGAACAACAATTTCTATGACATCTCTCTCATTGATGGATTCAATCTGCCTCTCTCCATAACCCCCTCAAACACTAGTTTCCCAAATGTGGACCTCAACTGCAACATTATTTCTAAGTGCCCGACAGAATTGAGAGTCGTTGAAGGATGCGAGAGTGCTTTTTGTGCCGGTGAAGCTTTAAATTCTCCTCACTAGTGTTTCACAAGGAACTACGTCAACAACTGCCCTCCCAACAACTATTCTGAACACATTAAGGGGTAGTGCCTATAGACCTACACCTATTGCAAGGACGGTTAATACGTGATGATAATATCATCCATATTCATATTAAAGACAAATAAATTCAATCTCCTTAGTACCATGTTCATAATAAGGATACACTTGTATTCAAAGAGTGAGTTCTATGCAAAGGTACTTCATTCAATTGAGATTGAATGGTTTCCTTTGCTGCATCTTGTAATCCACAAATTCAATCTCCATATCCAGTATATTATCATATTCATAATCATAATATTCAAGCGCATTTACATAAATGCATGTTCCATAGCTAGGTGGGTTAGTTTAAGTGGTTTGCTATCAAACTGTTTACCTAGTTTACCATTCACTAAATGTGTGCAAGTACTATTTTCCATACTTCTATTCCTAATAAAAAAAAAAAAAAATGCATTTCCAAGAGGGGAGTCAAAATGATACTATTGAGATTGATTGATATTAAATTAAGCATAATTAATTATGATTTTGGAATTAATCTTATGTTATGGATTTCATATCAAGTCTTTAAACAACTGTATCCCATGGTGATGATGATCTCTTGCCTCGACCTTCCTGTTTCTGCCACTTATTTCAATGCCCAGAAGGAAAAAAAATGAGAAAAAGTTAATTAGCTTCCTTTGCTACTATATTTCAATAGTAATCGGAACCCTATTAATAAGATATGACCATAATATAATTCTATATATGTTATGCTCTAGAGTGGGTCAATTGTTCTAATCTTTACTTTCTCATTACATTTGCAATGAAACTCAGGAGAGAAGAAGGGAGATTGTTCAATGCTTCTACATGTTATAGTTGAGAGGTTAACATAAACAATATGCATGAGTCTCAAGGGGAACTCGCTAGCTTTTGGATTGTTCACACTATGAAACATGTCAATATAGATATGGACGATGGCATGAGCTCGAGGGCCATATTTATATGACAGGTTCACAATATACTGTAGACAGTGACAGAGTGGCAAATGAGCTTAAACAACTGCTTATGCACCCCATAAAGCACACAAGTAATTGTACCTATTGTTTATATGTTGCAATATATATGTTTTCCATATTGAGAGTTGAGTGTGATTGGTGTATATCACAACAAATGGCACTAGATCGTTGGTGTAGATTCATAACAAAATCAATTGAATTCGGATGCACCTATTCATCCTCAGATCTAGATCTAGATCTGAACCAGATTTGTAGGTAGATTTAAGTTTAAACAGTTTGAGTAAACTACCTACAATTAAAAAAAATCATTTAGAAGCTAAAATAAGGAAATCTTTGCTCAATAAACCTTTGAAATCATGCCATTGGATAAGAATAGGAAGGGAAATAACCCAAATCTATAAACCAAAAATTATTTATATTTCAAACCCTAAAATTATGTTTTATATCATTTAAGGTTTATGGTTTGCAAAATGAAACAGAGATCATAAGATTTATCCCATGCAAAATATAGATGCGAGGAGGTAAGTAGTCAACCAACATTTAGATCCGAAATGAAGATATGATTTATATTCCATGTTTAGGTAGATCTAAAATATAGATCTATGATTCCATGTTTTCTAAACTTAATTGAAGGCCCCTGGGCCTTAAGGATTGAAACGTCACTCTGATACAATATGTGAGACCCTACATATGAACAAATCTGAATAAATAGATAAACCCCACAAATTTCAACCATTGAGTGATAAATTAGAGATACATGATTGATGATTAGAGAATTTATAAGGAGGAGCAAGTAAAGTACCTAAAATCGACGATATCATGTTACCTCTGGCTCTCCAATCCTTAATCTCACATGCAACATGTTGCAACACAATGTGGGGGATTACTATCCTCCCAACCAACCCTCTCCTCCCAACCAACCCATCAGTCATCACGACTGAGAGCCAACTCTTCTAAGATTTGTCCTCAATTTGCCTAAGCAAATTGAGAATGACAAGGAGGAATTCTCCAAGGGCTTAGTAGAGGAAAATAATTCCTCCTTAAGAATGACAAGGAGGATTTTTTCAAGGGCTTAGTAGAGGAAAATATTTCCTCCTTGAGAAAGACAAGGAGGAATTTTTCAAGGGCTTAGTAGAGGAAAATAATTCTCACCTAAAAAATTATAATAAGGAGTGATCACAAAGATTAAAAACTTAAAATCTAAGAATAGAAACTACAAAAAGAAAAACAAGATCTCAAGAAGAAATTTGACAACAAATTATTGGAGAAAGATGAAGAAATTTATAGCCTAAAAGATCACAGTTAAGAACTACTTGCACAAATCAAGAAGTCAAAGGATATGAAGCAATGCATTCAGAAGTTGGAACAAGAAAATCAAGATCCTGAGAAGAAATTATTAGAAAATGATGAATAAATTTCTCACTTAAGGAACCTTAATCAGAGGTTGCTCGAACAAATCAAAAGGCTAAAATATGAAACACTAGAAAATCAAGACCTTAAAAATAAAGTCCACAAGTCAAAGACTAATGAAAAACTTGTATGCCTAAAGGCTCATAATTAAGCTTACTCATGCAAATTAAGAAGCTTAAGAATGATTAGAAATTGTTGCAGATCAAGTTAGAACAACTTAGTAGGAAAACAAACATCAATTAATATAGAAAAAGTGATTAAACCTATGGAACTAGAAAATTATTCAAACTTAAAAATACAAGTCTTGGGAAAGGAACCAATACATATCCAATCAACATCACAACTTGAAAAGATGCAAATCAAGTTGAAGCAAGGATATTTTTAGATGTCACACAAACAATTGAAACTCCAAGTATCTCTACCAATAAATGTTTAAGGATCAATAAAGCAACACAAGTGTCCAAAGAAGACCTACTTCCGAAAGTGAAACAAGAAAACTCTACAAATATGTTAAGTAAAGTTCATGTTACAAAGATGTTTTACCAGCATCCTAATCACAAGAGTTGATACCTTAACCAATCAATATATCGACATGACTCTAAACAAAAAAAAATTGACCTATATTTGGAAGAATGTCAATGCTAGTACAATTGAGTCTCATAATAAAAATTCATGTTGGGAATATATGTGTAATGTTCCACAAGGGATCGAATTAGGGTGGTCAAACCCTCTTACAAATTGACAATTCTACTCGGTGCTTTGAAGATCATATCATCTTGTATAATCAACCACTATAGCTACAATAACATATAACCATGAGACCAAATCACAAGACAAAACCAGAGATAAGTCAACACAAGCGCAAGCAATGTTAAGCAACACAAATGGAAACCAAACAAAATAGCAAGAGTCCACTAGGAAATGGCCAAAGAAATGAGATAGAATCATGCAATATCAAACCAAAATTCATGGCAGGATTAATGAGGCTCTCGAGCCTATGATAAATACTCAACATGGGTACCAAAAGGCAAGCAAGGTGCTAACTAGGACATCCCATGATAGGTAGGCTCTACTACACAAGTTATAGAAAACAAAAGATATGAACAGGTTAAGTCTTGCAACTTGGTAGGTTCAATCCTAGGACATAACAATGTAGAAATAAGGTAAGAGATGCAAAGTGGAAGGAAAAAAATACCTATCCCTACATGCTAGGCAAAAATATTTACCCCAAGATCATATAAAATTGTAGTTAAAAACATCAAATAAATGTAACACATCCATAGACCTGCACACAAGAAAAAAAAACTTCCTTGAGATTAAAATAGTAAATAACCAAAAATGTAAAAAAAAAAAAAAATAACACAAAAGAGTATTTCATAGAGCTAAATATGATTCAAAAATGTAATTAAATAGGTGAAAAAATCATTTTTACTATACCATTTCTAAAAAATTATCAAGCTAGGTGAAGCAACCAAAATCTTACCCCAGACTTTAGCAAGAGCTTCCGGGAACATCAACCAATTGATTTTGATTTCATCGGATACTTCATAGTCTCCCTTTCTTTCATTTCATTACCCATTTTTTCATTTTTTTTACTTTTCACTTGATTTTAAACTATACAAAAGATTTCTTCTACATGTTCGTAACTTCTCTTCTTGCGGGCTACATGCAAACAACCCTGCTCCCAACTTCTCTTCTTACAAGTCACAAGCAAACAACCCTACTCGTAACTTCCATGAAGAAAATTTACAAGAGAATGTAATTGTCTCGTAACTTCTATGAAGAAACTTCACGACAGAATGCAATTGTCCACAAGGGAAGGCGTGAGCACTTCTAGAAAATAAAAAAAATGAAAAAAAAAAATTGAAATGTCTCTAACTTCCAAATTATTTTCTAACCTTACAAGCATCTTCACAATAAAATTTTGAAATGTTTGTAACTTCCAAAATCTTTTCTAACCTTACAAGCATCGTCACAATGGTGATTGAGTGGAGAGAGTGTGAGCACGAGGATGATGACAATGTTGTGCTTTGGGACTAAACAACAATTCTAGATGCCATCCATTATTGTGGACTCTTGAAATTATTCATGTGTCCAAAGATGTAGAGCCATAAAAATTTATTACGAAGGTTCATAAAATACTAGGATTCCTATAAGGGACTGCACATTTTGAATTTTTATTTTTTGTGCTAATTTGGAGATGCTTGCAGGTTGCATAGAGGAAACTATCAATCAACTTGTGAGTTGTCAATAGGAAACTCATGAGCATCAAATGATAAGATAAAGTATATGCAAAAAGAGTGGCAAGTCATGGAGAAATCATAGGTAAATGGCCACGCAAAGCATAAGTGGTCAATGGTAACAAGATATAGCTATAAGTTTCCCCGACCAAAAGCCATGTGGAAGATTCAACTAATTTTGGCCCTCATCCTCATGGTGTCCCACCTTTCTAAGGGAAGATGAGGATTGAGATTTCATTTGATGATTTACACTTAGAGGTGATCACTCACCTGTGGCCTACCACTAGGCTTGTCCAGTCGTCTTCCTCCTCTTGCTTAGGGCCTACATCACCAAAGTCCTATGTTTGATTTCGTTTGATTTCTACATCCAGATTGCTCTATGCTAACAATGTTATTATTTTGGACATGATGAGACATTATTTTGTATATGGTGGTATGTTTATTTTTTTGGATGATGTGGATAGACTTTTGCTCTTTTTTTATATAATGAACATATTTGCATTATTATATTAAAATGTTTATTTTTGCATAAATGAAGGTATTTAATATGGTTCATGGGCAGTGGATGGAAACAAAGTGTTGATTATTATTTGATGAGAAAGCAATGTATAATTTGGTTATCTTGGTAAACATAGCATTATTTTAATCTTCATTGCTTAACTTATTTCCCTTTTATTGCACTCGCGTATGAAAGAGGTAGCCATAAGAAGGAAATAGGAGAGATAAGGGGTTTTCCCGAGAGTTGTTAACACATCATAGCTTCGGTAATTGAAGTTGTGTTTGGTGGTGGTTCCCCTCTTGTTTGATTTTTCCTCTAAGTAAAGAACCTTGGAGATTATTATTTTTTATTTTTGACCTCCAACCTTCCTAGAAACATTAAAACGTCATTTACATTTTATTTATTTAGCAGTTTCTCATAAAGAGTTGATAACTACTTTTTGTCCTCTAAGTCATTATAAAATTATAAGATGGAAAGACACAAGATAGAAACACAAGCTGTGTTGAAGATTTGTTGATTTTGTGATACATCTTTTATATTCACATCCATTATTTTCATTTTTAAGAGTCTAATTGCACTAAATGAAAATAGTAGTACTTTCCATAGGTTCAGTCACTAAGTGGGTGAAACATTTATCTTTTGACTCTAAGGTAAGTATGGGTTGCTCTATTTTAAGGAGGATGTTGATGTCACTCTATGGCACATTTCATCTCCCTTGAACCTTATGCATGTTGATGATTACAGTTGTGTGAGACATTCTCTAGGACACAGTCTGATTGAGTCGACCTAAGAGAGAGCCCCTGAGATGGGCATATTGTTCCTATATGAGATAGAGCTAGAATGTAGAGATGGCCTCCTCCTTAGAGAGAGTTGAGAAGAGCTCCAAATGATTCTCTTGTGTAACGCAGTGAGTGAGATCTACAAATTTGGACGTGCATGTGGTTGAGCACAAGGTGAACATGTGAATTCCCATAGAGTTGGGTGCATCGTCATGAGATAGAGATGAAGATGATGTATTAGCCTCCTCTAAGCAGAGAGTTGAGATGATGAAATCCAGATGAATCTCATCTGTAATGCAATAGGAAAGAAGATCTGTTGAGTGGACGTTTCTGTGGACGAGCACAGGTGAATGTGATCCTAATGGTTGAGCACTAGTGAGAATGGTTCTCCTGTGTAATGCAGTGAGACAAAGATATGGACATCCTTATGGATGTGCCCCTAGGGGCTGAGCACTAGTGGGTGTATGAGATCCCTTTCTATATTGTTCAAGAGTCAGACCTGCCTGTAACCCTAATTGTAATGTAAAGCATACAGTTTGGCCCCACCTTAATGTAATTGATAATTAATGTAAAAGATAATTAATTTGGTTATTATTAATTATATTGTGAGTTAGAGAGGTCGAACCTATTATGCCAATAGACATTTTTTTTGATAGGTCAAGTCTAATATAAGTAAAGGTAGATTCCCCATTGAGGAATCATATATTTTGAGTGTGTTTGGAAATTTCAACAAGTACATCTTCTTGGGAAAATTGTGCACCTCTCTTGGGCGCTAGTCTTCTAGGGTTCGCAAGCACCCTCTTGTGTGCTAGGTTTTCTTGGTGGTGAATGTCTTTCTCTTGAATAATATAGCAAAGGATTTGACTGGGTTTTCTTCCCTTGTTGAGAAGGGTTTCCCAGGATACTTTTTGTGTTCTTGTGCATGGTGTTTCTTCTTGTGATCTTGGTTGTTGCAACATAATTGGTTATGGTTTAAGTAAAATGTTAAAATGGAATGAACTTCATGCTTAAACCTTTTCTATTGAAAAATCAACATGGTATTAGAGCATATGTCTTGAATAACCCCTGCACAAACATCTAAAAGGATACACCATCCTCCTTCTACAATTCCATATGGCCTCTAGGGTTTCTGCAGAAATCTATACAACTATCACTTAATCAACTCTTTAATCACTTTACAAGTGGACGTTGAAGATAAAACTTGAACCAAGTTGTATGACCTTCATCAGCGCGTCTCCAGAGACCTTCAAAGTAAAATTCCGAGGACTTTGAGTTTTTTGGCCCTAGGGTTTCTAGGGTGTCGAGATTTTCTGCAGAATCTTGATCCTAGGGTTTCTGCAACTTCTTGAAGAAACATTTTCAACTCAACAAGCATTCCTGTGACACTCTCAAAGTTGATTGTTGGCATTCATAAGCCCAACAAAATCTAAGGCTACTAGTCCAACCTAATCATTAGGTTTTCTAAATCCAGTTGGCGAGAGTTTGAGAAAAAATATGACCAAATGAAGAACAAAACTTTAGTAGAATAAATGCTTGATGGAGCAAGCAACTTCATCTCTTGGAAATCAAGGCTTCAGGTCACCCTTGAATAATATGACCTTTTGGATGTGGCAACTAAAACTTTACTAGATACAATTACCGATGAAGAGAAGAATATAAGAAAGGAAGAAGATGTCAAAGCAAGAAAAATAATCATCTACTCAGTAAGAGATCATCTCTTACCTCGTATTTCCAAGTTGAATACAACTTATGAAATGTATGAAACATTAAAATAAATGTTTGAAAGTGACAACACTCTCTGAGCTCTTACCTTGAAGAGCCAACTTCAAAGTACCAAGATGATGAAAGGTGATACAGTTGCTATCTTCTTTATGAAGACATCAGAGATTAAAGAACAACTAGAAGCCATTGGAGAAATCATGTCTGATAGAGAACTTGTCTTATCCACTCTCAACAACCTTCCAAAATATTGGGAGCTTTTTCTTCAAAATATCAATGGAAGAGAAATTCTACCAACCTTTGATCGTCTATGGACAGATTGTACTCAAGAAGAAATTAGACTTAGAAATAGAGGAGTGGAAGACTCCCCTAATGAAAATCATGCTCTTTCACTTCATACAAAGAAGGAAACAAAAATTTGTGGCCTTGAGTACCACAGAAGCAGAGTATATAGAATCGAGTGTGCGAAGAAATGTGGCTTCACAAGCTTCTGACAGATTTACTTGATCATGAGATGGATTCTATGATGATAACCAGAGTTGTGTGTAAATCTCTTTGAGAACCCAATGTTTCATGATAGATCGAAACACATTGAGATAAAATATCATTATATCAGAGACATGATGTAGAGGAAAATAGTACACATGCAATACCTTCCTACACATGAGCAGATTGTAGACATCTTCACCAAATTAGCTTGGTGAAGAATACCTCCCTAGTTGAGAGGGATTGTTGATGACTATAGCTAAGACAAATTTCAAAGTACATCCGTGTGAGACTTTTCATGATGAAGAATGTCTCCCTAGCTGAGAGGGAGTGTTGATGATTACAGTTGCGTGAGACATTCTCCAGGACACAGAGTGATTGGGTCGACCTGAGAGAAATCCCCAAAGATGGGCATGTGGTTCCTATTTGAGACAAAGCTGGAACGTAGAGATGGCCTCCTCCTTACAAAGAGTTGAGAAGAAATCCAGATGATTCTCATGTGTAAGGTAGTGAGAAATGAGATCTACAGAGTTGGACGTGCCTGTGGCTGAGCACAAGATGAACGTGTCAATTTCCATTGAGTTGGGTGCATCGTCATGAGACAGAGATGAAGATGATGTATTATCCTCCTCTGAGCAAAGAGTTGAGATGATGAACTCCCGATGACTCTCCTGTGTAATGCAGTAGGAAAGAATATATGTTGAGTAGATGTGCATGTGGACAAGCACATGTGAATGTGATCCTGGTGGCTGAGAACTAGTGAGAGTGGTTCTCTTGTGTAATGTAGTGAAATGGAGATATGGGCATCCCTATGGATGTGCCCCTAATTCTTGAGCACTAGTGGGTGTATGAGATCCATTGCTATATTTTTCAAGAGTCGGACCTGCCTGTAACCCTAATTGTAATGTAAAGGATACAGGTCAACCCCGCCTTAATGTAATTGACAATTAATGTAAAAGATAATTAATGTGGTTTTTATTAATTATATTGTGAGTTAGAGAGGTCGGCCATGTTGTGCCAATAGACACTTATGTTGAAAGGTGAATTCTAATATAAGTAAAGGTAGATTCCCCATTGAGGAATCATATCTTTTGTGTGTGTTTGGAAATTTCAGCAAGTACATCTTCTTGGGAAAAGTGCACGCCTCTCTTGGGCACTAGTCTTCTAGGGTTTCCAAGCACCCTCTTGTGTGCTAGATTTTCTTGGTGATGAAGGTCTTTCTATTTAAGAATATAGAAAAGGATTCGGTTGGGTTTTCTTCCATTGTTGAGAAGGGTTTCCCAAGATACTTCTTGTGTTCTTGTGCATGGTGTTTCTTCTTGTGATCTTGATTGTTGCAACATAATTGGTTATGGTTTAAGTAAAATGTTAAAATGGAATGAACTTCATGCTTAAACCTTGTCTTTTGAAAAATCAACAATGCATGCTACCATGCCCTAGCCCAAATTCAAAGAATACCTACCAAAGTTTTGATATGAATGTTTTATAATTGCTAACAAACATTTGAGTGCTTTCTCAATGCTTGTAATAATATAGGATCCATTGATAATGATGTATGCATGTGCTTGTTTGTTAATTCCTTGAATGGTAGGGCCTATATTGAGTTCTTTGATTTGCCTCCTAAGATCTTCTCTTCATGGGATGAATTTTTTTATTGGTTCAAATCCACCTTTGGGAAAATTCAAAGTTCCATTGTTGGTAAAGAACTACAAAAACTTGTCTCACAAACTAGATGTGACTACTAAGACTTGCAATCTAGCCTTTACAAATATGTACAACCTCATTACAAAAGTGATTATGCCCATTAACTAAGAATAAAGTATACATTATTATAATACCCCTAATTTTTGCTGTATAAATTGAAAAATAATCCAAAAAGTAATTACAATAATCCAATCTAGCAAGTCATCACAATAATCCAAGATGTTACATCACAATAAACCAAGATGTTACACAACCTTCTATTATTATTACTGGTCATGATTAAAATCATTCTTTATTATAATCTAGTAACCTGCAAAACAACCACAATGTAAAAACAAGAGTTGCATGGTAGCGTAGTCCCTGCCAGGTATGATCGATAGTGACGTGCTCTATATGTCAATGCCAGAGCTATTTCAATGCCAACTAACCAACTAGTGGCCATGAATAGAGTCTGTAATCTCTTCCTAGCACAACCCAAGGTGCTCATATGGGAAAACATGGATGTACACCCTGGTTATTTGGCCACGTAACAACTAGAGTGGTAAAATGGTCGGCAAAGTCTACCCTAGGTTCGAGAGCACATTAATAAACGAAGCCTACTCGTGCACACCAAGACCCAGTGCCAATAATATTAAAGACCGAATTAAATGCTTGCCGACACCTCTACAATAATGGATTCAAGTTCTTCACCAATCATAATTTTAAAAAATGGTTTAATTTAAAAAAAAAAAAAAATCAATATAACAATTATACTTTGGAAAATTGTTTAAATTTATAGTCAAACTGCTTAGTCAATAGAATTAATGTCAAATCAATAGAAAACTCATTGCTATAGTCTTGCTTTGGCAGGGACTAATAAGAAGTCTAATATAAAATTAACTAAATAATATTAAAACATTTAGCCAAAAAATAAAATAAAACAGTATGGCGGCTTAAACTTGGGTTTCTCAAACTAGTAAAAGTAGTGCCAAACTACCCATCTTATCATTGCATACTTCCTTGGAAAGATGTGCCATTTCCAATCCTCAAACATCTATAACATAGTCGGTCCACCCTCTTCCAAACAAGTACGCCCAATTGCAAATGTACAAGTGGGAAAATTGATGATGTGGCACTTCCTTTCTTCGAATGGGACAAAACCAAATCAATACAAATATTGTATATGGATGGCTTCATGAATTTTGAAATTTAAATGCTTTAGTCACAAATTATAAATGGAGCAATGCACACAATGGGATTATTAGATATTGAAATAGTTGTTGAGTATTTGAATAGATAAATCAAACTTGCCATTTTTGTGCTTAATACAATTTGAAATTGTTTAAATCTCAAATGTCATAGTTGCTCCTTTACTTTCTAAGCCCTTTCAACCTGATGTGTACTAGGTAAACAAATGTTGTCATAATTTGAGCTCTATCAAAGCAATGTTATTATAGCAAAGAATGCCTATAGATAGGGATACAGAGTAAGCAGATGTCATCCCCTCGAAACAATGCACCTTCTAGTAGCTTGAGAATTTTGTGACAAGTGTGCCCAAAATGTGTTCAATGAGAGTTTCAATGATGCAGAATTAAGTGCAAAGTGATGAAAATAGTGAATCAAGTGAAGAAGTTGTTAAAAAGATAAAAATGAGAATGAGGTGGATAGTCACTGGTAAATCAGTTTATTTGCACTATGAATACTAAATTGCGATTGTTTGTTGGTGTCGATGTCGTGATCTTGTAAATCACTAGGAAAGACCCTCTCTTCTCTACCTTTGCTTAATATTCTCATCAATGAATGGAGTGTTTTTTTTAGGATTTCAATCCACTGTGCAAGCAACATCATTTCTCCCTTGAGAATATTTTAGGCCTCATCGACATATCAATGGAAATTTCTAACATTGAGGATCCACTTGTGGATGGCCATTTGTCCATAGTGGATTTTTCCTCTTGAGAGCTTGTTTTTCCTTATTCAAGTGCCTGGTCGATGTGGCTTGTAAATTTTAAATCTATATAGTAAAGAAATGCACACTGATTATTTATAAAAACATAAAGGAAAACAATAACATTCACACACAACACTCATATATTTACCCTGGAAACTCTTAATTGGGAAAACCAAAAAATGTTTAGATTCGTACCTCTAACTCTCATTATATTAACTTCACCATTTACATTACAATATATAGGATTCCATAGAATCCAAAACCCTAATTCATTTACCAAATTAGATTACAACCCTAATTCATTAACTAGAATTAGATTACAATGGGTCATGTTATCCCCATTTTGAGGAATAACTAAGGAGATCATTTCTTGAGGCCCTCATGTTGCAGATATGGAGTGTCGAGACACTACATGACCAACAATATCCATTTGCACAGATGTAGACCCTTCTCACCACCACAGAGGTCATAGATTTTCAGATGGCATCCACCACACTAGTTGGCTTTCGAGAGGAAATGAGCCTTTCTCCATGAGGTACAAGTCAAGTATTATGGTGAGTGTCATTTCAATATTTGAGGCATTTGAGTATGTTTTATCTTAGACTGCTTTAGATTTCATGACATGTGCTTGGACATTATGCCTTTTTCCCTGTTTCACCTTGGTGGTTGACATTGTTCCCTAATAAGTGGTCTTCCTCGAGAATGGGTTTGCTACTAGGCACTCCCTTGAAGATCCATCATACCATCCCTAACCATACTTACCAATTTTCATCACTTAAACCCACCATTTCCTTATCTCTTGGGATTTTAGGGTGTATTGACCCAAGAAGGGGTTGTCCCTCATTCTATGGGAAGAAGGGGTTGAAGGCCCAAAGGGATTATTGTTGGGTAAAATATAAAATCCTACTTATAAACCTTCCATATGCTTCACCCAAGGATCACCCAAGAAAGAAATGAAATGCTTATCATTGAGAAAAGGGGGACCCACAAGAATAATGATTATGAATTCTTAAAGGGTTAGTTGGAGGATAGGATGTCTTATCACAAGCCGACCTATCATGATCATGGATATATAGTGGTATGAAAGCACCATCATTTGGTCACCAAGCCAGGGTAATGGCTCTCGGTTGCATGGTTGAGAGAAAGGGGGTCTTATCATGAGCCAGCCTTCTCATTTCCACTAGGTATTTGTGAGTGAAACTGTCATTATATAGACACCACGCCATGACAATGGCCTTCAAATTGTCCTTAAAATATGAAAGAAACAAAGAATAGAAAAACGATGGGCTTGGAAAAATTGCATTGCAAACAACGGTACCACACACACTCTACAAAGGCACCCATGAATGAGACACTACAACCCCTTGTATGTCATGAACCCCATGCCCAATGAGTCTTGATCTTTAACCACTTCATCCACTTTACATGGTTTAGAGAGGGATCTCTTGGCGACATTCCTTGACCTAATGCAAGATACACCCAATAGGACACCTCGAGAACTTACTTGTTTGACATGGTAATATTTGATGCACATGCTTAGGTGGCTCATTTATTGACTTGATTTACTTATCATGATATTTTGACTTGAGATCCTTGGAGGGTGTGCTTATTTGTCTTTGCAGGACCTAGTTGGTGGACAGTTTTGGAGGAACAAGCCTAGCTTGGGCTTCCATGGGGCTTGAAGCCCACAGGTTGAATGCTAAGGGCCCGCATGTCGAATGAGAGAGATGAAACTTTGGAGGCCTAGAAGACATGGTGGACGACGCAACCTAGCCCTCACATGCCAAACGTTTTTCCTAGGAGAGGAAAAACGTCACCCTTGGAGGCATGACGTCATCTAGGAGGGTTAGGGTTTGGTGGTGAGGTCACCATTCATTGGCATAAGGATGTTTTGAGGAGAATGAGGCTTTGACCATGAAGAAAACTACTTGTATTATTGACATGTGGCTTTGGGAAGCCTAACTACACTCCTGAGACACCAACGAGTTGCTCCTAGTGTCAAAACATTCCCTAAAGGGGTGACGTCACCTTAAGTTAGGGTTTCTTTTGTGTAAAAGTAAATTTTAAGTGAATTGTTAAATTTTATTTTGTAAAAGGGGCAAGATTAGGGTTTTTGACCCCTAGTCTTGTGGTTTACCCTAATATTATGTGGACAAACTATTTTGGAGACTTTTTTTATAAATAGAGATCATAAGATCTCATTTTAAATCACAACTCTCCCATTTAGAGTGGCCTTGGACTGAAATTTTTGCTATCTTTGGCTATTTTCTCTCTTGTGCTCTTGTGTATGGCTACTTTCTTGGTTATTGGTTGGTGGAAGTGATGTTATAGCCTTGGAAGGCTCTTGTTTTGCTATTGCGGTGGTTAGTCTTAGCATTTTTCCTTGAATTGGTAAGGCTTTTACTTTGTGTTATAATTTGTTATTCAAGAAAAGGTTATTTTGCTAGAGTTAGGTGGGAAGTATAAGGGCATACACCCCCACCTTATCCTCCATCATTTTATTCTTAAGTATTGTTGATTTAATAAGGGTTTACTAAGAGAAATATAAGTGCATACACCCTCTTAGTCTAAAACCTAGCTAGAGATACTTGCTTTGGGGAGTAAGAGGATTTACACCCCCAAGGAGGTAGTACCTTTAGCTATTTCTTTTCTTGACTCCATTAACCCAATCATTAAACTAACTAGTCAGCACTTGTTGCATTGGAGATATAAAATTATTTCTTTGGGAAACGTGAAATTTCGTGATTTTGAAGTTGTTCCTAGTGGAATCAAATCTATGCTATAAATTCTTTCTTGAGCCACTAGGGAATTTCATTTCTCCAAGTATTTCTTGATGTTGTTACAAATTTAACCTATATCCATTAGGGCTATAGAAAACACTAACCAAACTCTTCAATAAATCTTAATTTAACAGTTGAAAATTGTCTAAAATATACCCACATAATCTATTAAGTACAATGCATCTTTTGGCAAGTTTAAATGGTTAAATCTTTTGTTGTAATAACAAGTTTGTTACAACCATAAGGATAATAAATATCAGTGCAGTTAGATTTTTATGAAATCCTTGCTTTTTGTGCTAGAGTCTTTTTCTATCATTGTTGAGCTAAACTAGTTTTTACTAGCTTGTCTCGTGCTTATTCAATTGAAATTTTAGCACTTATATTGCAGCCCTTATTATCTTTTATGCACTGATATATATATATATATATATATATATATATATATATATATATATATATATATGCAATTAGGGACAACAAGTATAACTTTCTTTTCCACCTAACATTACTATATGCAAGTGTGGCTTTTCTTGTGTCTCGGGTAGGTACAAACACCCTTTGCAGGCATCCAAAGACTTGGAAACCTTAAACCATCTGAGACAAGTCATCAAAGCCATATTTCCTCTTACATCATTGACCTTTAGGGTGATACTTCTCTTCTTTCCCTTCCATCCATCTCAATCCCCCCAAGGTCACCAGGATCACCTCCCTAGAGTGACCTAGTCACCCTTGAAGTGTGAGACCTATATCGAGGTGACATTGGGTATAATGTCCCTTAGTTTTCACCACTTGGTGGTTGGGTCAGGGTTTTCCCAACCTGCAACTTGTGTGATAACAGGTCAAATGCCATTGACTAAAAAACACCAAAAACAGGGAAAAGTGAACCAAAAAACATAATCTCCCAACCTCTATAGTCTTTAGATCTCTAATTTAAAGGGGCGCATCCATTTAGAGCTAATAGAAAGGTTGTGAATAAAGGATGGAGATATTTTGGAGGTGTTCCAAGGTTCCACGTCATCTAGTTACTAGAATTCTCATCCCAAACAAATATATCATTCAAAGTTTTCAAATTAATTGTGTACATCCATGTTTTAAGAAGGACTGAGTTAATATTGGTGATCAAAGCATCTTTCCCTAAAACATTGTTGTTTTAGATCAATATTCATTCATCATTTTCATGGATCCATGTAAGTTTAAATTTTATTAAGGGGCCTCTACAAAATCTTTAAAACATGTGATCTTTTTGGAAGATTTACCAATCTCTTTATACACCTATTTCTATCTCCCCTTAAATGTGTCTTCTACAAAAATTCCTTCCACCATTCAAATCTGCCTATCAACATTCTCCATAGTAATTTAACTCCCATTGCCAAGTTCATTATTAGCAGGTATTTTATCCCCAATCCCCCCAGTCCCTTGGAAGCCTAAACGTTTTCCAATTTATGAGATGATATTTCTTAGTGTTGTGCTTTCCACCTTGCAAGAGAAACTTTAATTAGATATTGAAGTTGGTTTGGTTCATAATGCCAACGGGTGCAAACATAGATGAGCATTAATATCTCGGGAGGATTTGGATGATAACAAAACTCTATTTATACTTAAAATTTTCACTAAACTTTTATCAAAATTGAAAAAATTTAATTTATCACAAAATTAAATAACAATGTAAAACACATCTTTTTTCTTTTAATAAAAATCCAACCATTTTTAAAATAAATTTATTCTCTCTTCAAAAGTTTTTCTCATTTTAACAAAAATCCAACCATTTTTGAAATGGTTTTATTTTCTCTTAAAAAGTTTTGCATGTATTGTTTTATATCTATTAATATAATATTTTTGGGACTTCGTTACCAAAATGTTTAATCATATTTGGGACTTCATACACACATCAATTTTTATTGGCATATGAGGTGGATGTATATGTGAAGGAGGATGCCAAGGATGTATGATCAAGAGTGGGTGACAAGTACTTAAGGTTTGCATTGGGATATTAAGAAAGTAGGATGGAGAAGAAGACAATTGATTGGGAATGCTCGCTTAATTTCACTATTTTCCTTCTCCTTCATCTGGTTGGTTTTATAACAAGTGCATATTGCATGCAAAATTATCCTTATTCTTATTACTAGTGGTCCACCCAACCTTTCATACTCTCTTTCTTTTGAATATTTTCGAATTAGTTATAAACAAAAGTGACTAATATGTGGTTGATTTATGAGTCCTCATTTTAATCATCAAACCAATCAAGAGATATATTGATTTTTTTTTCTTTAGTGTTCTTATTATTTATTGATTTATTTTGATGATGAACTGAAACAAAAATCTTAAAATTTGAAGAATGGATGTGAGAAGTTATTGACAATGTGCTAGAATCCAAATCCAAGTTTCTTATTTAGTGTGTTTTAACATGGAAGGAAAACCAATTCCTAAAAGTGAAAAGAAACACATTGAGCAATTTCCTCCGGTTTAGGCATGCTAAGCATCTTACTACCAAATATACATTCCATGTTGATTAAACATGGCATGTGCATAAATGGCTTATGGAAATATCTTTCATCTAAAATGAAAATTTATTAATTTCTAGAGACAAAACATTTCTTCTTGTTTTCAAGATATTATGGAGAAAAATTGATATTGATTGATAAAAAATTATTGCGGCTCTTAAAAATAAATTGATTGGTTGTATACAGTAGTTAAATTTGATGGGTATTTATTAATTTTTTCCATTTTTAATTGTCAAATACTCACAATTTTTAAATTTACACATTCACTTAATTTTTGAAATCGTGAATTTGATTAGCAAATATATATATATTAGTAACAATATATTATAACTCTAAATTTTTCCATGAATAGGAGCAAATTATGATAATCAAAGAAAATTGCGCTTTGAAAAAATTAAAGTTGACCTTTTCTTAAAGGATTTAAATAGTAAATTACATCTCCTAACTTATAAGGAGAACATTGAAGAACTCTATCATAATTTTACAACTACCATTTTCACTTCTATTAACAAGTTCTCTTTCGAGGTGTCCTGTAAAAAGAATAATAGAATGACCAACCCTTGTTATGATAAAGAATGTAAAATTGATAGAAAATCCATTAGGGTGCTTCTAATGAGTCCTTAAAACTCGATAAGATCAATACGTACAAATCCCTAATTAAAAGGAAAAAAAATGTACTATATCAATAAAAGGCAAGAGAAACTTTCACAACTATCTAAGCTATATCCTAAGAAGTTCTGAAGCCAAATTCTAAACTGCAATACTAAAGAAAATAATATGATTCCCTTAAGGGAATATAATTCCTACCTTAAAAGTCTTTACGAGTTCCCTAATGCCATGGACACCATTCTTATTGTCCCTACATAGAATGCAGTTTTTTCTTTAGATGACATAGAGTTTGGGGTTAAGCGGCTTGCAAATGGGAAAGCTAAGGACATTGAAGGCTACCAAGATGAAATTTTTAAAATCGGAGGGCCTATCCTTATCCCTCACATACACAAGCTCTTCAATTTAGCAGTCAAGTAGGGCTTCCCTAAACCCTAGACACAAAGCCTCATTGTTCCTATTTTTAAAAATGGTGATAGAAACATTCCCTCTAATTATAGGACCATTATGATTAGCCCGATTTTAGCCAAGCTTTATGGAATTATTTTGGAAAAGAAGATTAGCCTTTGGCTAGAAAGTCACGGTAAAAGAGCTAAAGGCCATGCAAGGTTTAGGAGATATCATTCAACTCTGGACCATCTTGTTACCTTTAGGATCATTGCAGAGGAGTTTTGCAATACTAAAACCAATATTTTGTGTTGTTTTGTTGACTTTCAAAAAACTTTTGACATGGTTCCTAGGAAAAACCTTTGGAATGGGTTGGAAGAGATATTAAAAGTGTCTCTCAAGTTGAGGGTTGTTGCAATAAGGATGTATGAGAACGTTATTGCTAAGTTGAAAAACGTTGAGGGGTGGTCAACATAGATGATTTTAGGGGCGAAATTTCGCCCATGGGCGAAATTTAGGGGCTTTCAATTTTTTGTTGGGCGAATTTTTTGTATGAAAGTCATTTTTTAAAACTTATATCATTAGCCCGTAATTTATTTTAGGGGAAAAATCGTGTACAGGGTTAGCCCTTGTTTTTAGGGGAGATAGAGGGAAAAAAATTATATTTCGCCCCTAAAATTTGGAGGGACAAGCTTCCATTAGCCAAATTTCTAGAAGTAGGGGAATTTTTGATAGCTTCTTCGCCCAGGTATTTGGTAAAATCGAGGTTTATGATTTAATTCGCCCAGATTTTGTGGTATGGGCACTGGGTAGCTACATTTTGGCCCTCCCACCTGGTATAAATTGGTATAAATTGTATGGCATCATCATAGCTTTGTAGAACTACAGAGT
>JASDQU010099986.1:461280-514416 GCA_032191745.1 Picea mariana | reverse complement strand
ATCTATAGAAAACGCAACGAAAAAGATTTGGAGATTTAGAAGAATTTACCTTGTTGAACCAGCGATCGTGGAGTGAGCAATATGATACTAAATGCAGTTGAATATTATGATTATGAATATGATAATATACTGGATATGGAGATTGAATTTGTGGATTACAAGACGCAGCAAAGGAAACCATCCAATCTCAATTGAATGAAGTACCTTTGCATAGAACTCGCTCTTTGAATACAAGTGTATCCTTATTATGAACATGATACTAAGGAGATTGAATTTATTTATCTTTAATACTAATATGGATGATATTATCATCACGTATTAACCGTCCTTGCAATAGTTGTAGGTCTGTAGGCACTGCCCCTTTATGTGTTCGGAATAGCTGTTGGGAGGGCAGTTGTTGACGTAGTTCCCTGTGCAGCACTAGTGAGGAGAATTTAAAGCTTCACCGGCACCACAAGCACTCTCGCATCCTTCAACGACTCTCAATTCTATCGGGCAGTTGGAAATAATTTTGCAGCTGAGGTCCACAATTGGGAAAGTGTTCGAGGGGGTTATGGAGAGAGGCAGATTGAATCCATCAATGAGAGAGATGTCATAGAAATTGTTGTTCCCATTAAGAGTATACTCGGCGAGCGTTGCAGGAGGTCGTCCAGAAACTTGACAAGTGAGCAAACCGCCACAATCACCAGTGTCGCAGCTTCCTTGACCTGCTATATTAGATGACCCTTTTCGATGTAGTGCACCGAATAAAATTGTAATGAACATTTTGCTAGAGTATCATTGGAAGAACTCCTTCATGGAATCATGAAAGCAACCATGCATTGGAGCTCCTTCCTACTTCTGAAACTTAATTTAATGTCTTTTCATTCTCTATTCCATGGGATACTTGATTTAACTGAGAGTAGCCAGGTGATACTTGATTTAACTGAGAGTAGCCAGGTGCTTTACAGTCCAGTAGAGAGATGTTGTCACGTTAGGATTATGGTGATATTAGGAGTTATGGTGATATTAGGGTGATATTAGAGTTATGGTGATATTAGATAAGGTTATATTAAAAAATAATAATATAAAAATAAAGTATAAATAGTGAAACCCTATCATAACTAACCAAAGATTCAATCTAGATGCCCCAAATGCTCTACAATCCAGTATAGAGAGATGTTGTCAAATTAAAATTGTAATAATATTAGATAAAATTACATTAAAAAAATAATAATATAAAAATAAAATACAGATTGTAAAACCCTATCATCACTAACCAAGGATTCAATCTGGGTGCCCTAGATGCACAGATCAACATTGTTTATCTGATCAAATGCACTTGGTCGAACTCAATCAAAGATCATGCCTTCACCCATTCAACAGAATGTCAAACAATCGAAGTTCAACTACACCATGTAGTGCAAGCGGAGGATAGAGATTGTCAAATTGAAAGGAAAGCGAGACTACTTGCAGTGTTTAACTTCATGTGATTTTAAGTGTTTAACTTGCAGTGTTCTTGTTTATGAAATTTGAAATTTTTAGTTCTCTGTCTTTTTTTCTATGGGCGTACTACTTTCAATGCTTTCTCTAATTTTAACCAACAGAGGCGCAGATCACCCAAAGATGCTAGCAAGCCAAATTGATCATTGGTATTAGTAAGTAATATTATATGTGGATTATTTAGATTTATTGAATTAATCTCTACGATAAAATTCAACCCTAATAATCCCACTGATCTCTTAGATAAAACCCTAACCCTAATAATCCTCCTCTTTTTAATTGTTGGTGTTGCCTCCTTGCATCTGTTTGATACCTAAATTTGATAACAAATATGTGACCCTTGATAGCTGATATTTATATTGTTTTCCATGCTTAGGGGTTGACTCTATCTATTTGTTTCTTTCTCTTTGTTTATGGTGTCACCAAGGCTTGATGTTTTTTTGATTGGACTAACCTTTGGTGTGGTAGGCTTGAGCCTTGGCTATGTTTTGGGTTACAAATCCTTTTGTGCAACATAATGTTTTACTCCTCTTTTACATTTGTTGTGACAGAGACTTAGTGTTGATATTATGGTAGTTGCGGGAGGTATTAACGTACACGTGTAACCCTGACAAGAATAGAATATTTCGGGAAGAAAGAAGAAACCCTAAAGCATTGGACATAACCCTAGAAGACAAGTCGACTAAAGGAAATATTTAATATTGAGTTATTAGCCTCCATAAGTAGAAGTCGACCCATACAACTTAAAGAGAACAATATAAATATAGGGCGTCAGATCTCATTTGACACACACATATCGCAACTGTAGAAATGTAAGAGTGCGCACTGCAGAAACTAGGTAAGTGCGCAAGTCTCGAGAGTAGCTGCAGTTGCAACTACTGCAACCTGTATTCTCAGTTTAGGATTGGACTTTCTATTGGTTATGGTTTGGAATTTCTACCTTGTGTGCTAGCTCTAGAGAGAGGTACGCTACATTGATTGGCTACTAGGCCTAGGGTTTTCTTCCAAAATTATTCTTTGTCAAGGTTAAGGTGCTCGCGGGTGGCTTCGGCCTATGGGTGGGTGACAATATTGCTATATTGTCTATGGTTAAACTAGCACATCTATTATTTCTAAAAGGTTATGGGCCCACACTATCTTCGGACAGTCTAACCGCTGGAAGATAGATTGGGAGGATTTGCTCAGTTACAGTTGTAGTCAGTTTTTGCTGCAGCAACGAAACCCTAACCCTCTTGTTGAGGCACCTTAAGTGAAGAGATTGACCTAATTTATGGATAGCCTAGTGCACCCTAACCCAACACACCTCCTCATACTCTCAACAAGTTAAGACGCTAAGTTTGATTTTTTGGTTAAAGTCAAAGGTTGACCAAGTTAAAGTCAAGGGTTGACCAAGTCAAAGCAGTCATGACTTACTCTACAAAGTCAGAAAACAAGTTAGAAGGGGCTTCTAACTTTAGAGCATGGAAGACAAGGATTGATATCATCCTTGCCAAGAATAAAGTGTTGGATATCGTGAAAGGAAAGATCGTGGAACCACAATTTGAAGAAGGAAAAGAGAAGGAACCTTAGAACATTGCAGTTATGGAGAAGTTCAAGGAAAATGATATCAATGACATGATTATCATAGTGGACTCTGTAAAATAGCACTTGATACCCTACATCTCTCATCTTGACTCATCTAAGAAAATGTACGATGCCCTAACTAACCTGTTCTCAGTGAGAAACATTGGAAAAGTAATGAGTCTGAAGAATGAGCTCCATGACATGGAAATGAATGATGATGACAATATAACATCATACCTTGTAAGAATATATTAGTTAAGAGATCAACTACAAGCTATTGAAGAAATCATTTCAAAGAAGGAACTGGTAAATATAGTACTCAATGGTCTTCCCAAGACATGGGATGCATTTTCCGCAAACATGAACACAAGGAATGAGTATCCCACATTTGAAGAACTTTGGACTTGCCGTGCACAAGAAGAATTAAGGATTAATGCAAAAGAGAAAACCCAAAAGAAATATGATGATCAATCCTTCACAACAAGGTTCAAGAATTTCAGGAATAAGAAGAAGTTTGGCTCAAGGAAGAAACCAAATCAAGAAAAAGGATATGTCAAAGATACAATACTTCAATTGTCGAAAATATGGTCACCACAGGAACCATTGTTCTAAGTTAAAGAAAAGGAAGGAAACAGACGAAGCAACATTTGCCGAAGAAATGGAACCATCAAAGAAAGTCAAGCAGGATAAAACAAACTTCTTCTTCTAAGTCAAGGTAACAATATTCTTCAAAGCTCTTGTATATATCATGTTTACATAGTTCCTATACATATCATGTATATCTATTTCTTAGAAGAAAATATGTTCAAGGAAAACAATACCTATGGAAGAATAAAAGGATAAGGATTGTTATTACGATGACTGCAAGTCACACAATACACATGAAAAAGATGAAGTATGTTGACAATCTTTGGTAACAATTCATGTGGAAGCTATTATATAAGTAACAACTGCCAGATAAAGCCAAAATCATAATCAAACCTAAGGAGACCCAGAAGAAGTCAAAACAAAAATAAAAATGTCAGCAATCAAGAGGAAATTAGAAAAAGACTTGTGACACTTTGCAAAAGGCAATAAGGATGTAGACATAAGCGTGGACTCTCTTAGGCGGAGGGAGCTGATTACATAATTCCAAAAGAAGAGCATACATTCATGTATGAAGCAAGGATTAGGAGGGAGCTAATCCTAAATGATATGATCCATTAAGTATTATGAAGTATTTGTCCCCGTTCCCATTGAATGTAACATCCATGATAAGCAACACATGTTCAAAAGAAGTCTTCTTCAAAAAGAAGCCTCAAATCATCCTTGGTTGTCCATATACATCCATGATCCTATGATGAAAGGAAGAAGTTGGAATCTTCAAGTCATGGAATCTATAGAAAATTCCATGGACCCAAGAGCTAAATAAAAACATGAGGAAGAACATGAGGATTCCAAGAGAGAAAGAAAATACAGAACAACCAATCATTATACCAAGAATCACAAGACTACCAGATTGGTTTGAACCCACTAGAAGCAATCAAACAAAAGTAATGGAAGATATGATGAAGAACAATATATGTAAGAAATTGTGAAAAAGGGTTAAGAATGGAAGCATTGCGAGATTCATAACTAGAGGTTCTTCCAGAAGGAGAAGACTATGATAACAACTTGTTCCCGTAAACCATAGATACCTCTATCTGAGCTATTATATCTCTTGCAGTATCCATGGATTGAAGTTTACATCAGTTGGTTGTAAAAGACTTTTCTCCCAATAGAGCATTTGAGGAAGAAGCTTATGTAAATCAATCTCAAGTTTTTGAGGTATACCAGAAAGAGACCCATGTATATAGATATAAGAAGAGCTTGTATGGATTCAAACAACTTGATGCATAGTGTCTCATATATAGAAGAAGCATGGTGAAAACTTTCTATGACAGAGACAATGTATCAGAATAGTTACTTAGAAGTATGGGATGATGGATTGCTAATCCATGGAAAACTCTCATGATGACATAAGAAGTGCTACTTGAATATGTTTCAGTTTGAGCCTTTCCGCGATGCCATGAGATAGAAAGAAACAAAAGTGCTGAATTTGACCATGATATATATTGTAATGATCAGAGCTACATGAATCCTTCAAAGAAAACCAGTGTTCCATAACAGAACAAAGTACATTGAGATCACATTGAATTCTCCGTGATGAAGTCCATAAAAGAGAAGTGGTTCTCCAATATATCTCCATGGATGAGAAGATAACATATATTTTGGTAAAACCTCTATCCAAGATGAAAAGTTTGCAAGATGGGGCTCGTGGAGACGACTTCCTTATTAAAAAGAAGAAGGAAGAGATTACTCCCAGGTTGGGAGGGAGCATTGATGTGTTATTGATTTATGGATAGTCATTTTTCGGTTCGAAAAATGGTCCAGGATGAGCAGTTCGTTTCCAGTTCGGAAAGTGGTTTGAGATTTCTGACGTACATGCATTTTTCAGTTCGGAAAATGGTCCAGATTGGACAGTCATTTTCGTAATGAAAATGGTTCGATAGATTGTTGATGTACCATAGACAATGATTCCCATTGTGGCTTGTGTGGGGGAATGGTCTAGGACAATCATTCTTCTTGGTGGTCACTCTGAGTAGTGGTCAAGTAGAATGGTCCGCCTTGTCGGGCAGTCATTCTTTCGAAGTTCACAATTGTAAGCAGTTTCAAAGAATGGTCCATTTTGGAGGTTTGTGCAGGACAATCATTTCCATTAGGAAATGGTCTGGATAGTCATTCCCTAGGGCAGACTCATTCTATCCAGGTTTCACTATGTTTAGTGCTGGAGGAATGGCCTAGTTAGGTGAATGGTCTAGGTTCAACAATTAGGGATAGGCATTCCCTAAGGTAGACTCATTCTCTCTAGGTTGCACTGTGACTAGTGCCGGAGAATTGGCCCAGTTAGGTGAATGGTTCAGGATAAAAAATCAAGGACAATTATTTTTCTATGCATGAGAAGAATAGTCCAGATAGCCCATGGATGATGTTTTAATTTCTGAGGGCAGATGTGTTGGAAGATTGGTTGTTGTCATTGATGTCAACCCTAGTCATGGGTTTTGGACCGCAAGATTGATAAAGGTATTTGGACATGAAGGACAATGCACATGCATATAAAACACCCATTAATGGATAATATACATCATGTTGTTTCCTGTGGTATATGGCATGTCACATGGATCCTCACGGTTGAGGAGAAATGAATTTTTGAAGATGACAAAGTGAATTGAAGAAGGAAGTACATGTAGGCCCTGAAGATAATTAAATAAAAGAATTACAAAATAAGAAAGTGTCAGGTCGGCTCTAATGTTAAAATGAAGTGACATAAATGGTATAAACAAACATCATTAGACATTCATTTTGATATAAGTTGAATTTCATAGGAAATAAGAAGAAAAGAAGGCCGAATTTCAAGGGAGGATGAAGTCTTTTGGTGATGTGTTCTAAGGTATGTTATTTTCAGGTCATCTTACCATTTTTGATATAATTTGTTTTCTAGAACAATTTATATGGTGAAATCGATATGGGGTTGAGAAGACATATCAAGTTACCTTTGGAAAAAATTTCAGCTCTTGATTCGCTATAATTATGGAGATACACTCTGTGGAAGATAGGGTTTGTGACCAGTCCTGAAGCTAGTCAATAAACAAGTGTTCCGGGTAAAACAGTCATAACTTCTTCATCGAGAATCCAAATGAAGTGGGACAAATTTCATTGGAAATATTACGGACTTTAGTTTCTTGTGTGTGAGTTTCAAAATCAGATGTGAATTATTGAGCGCGGGGCATTCTATGCAAGTTCATTCTCCTGAATAGAACAGAATTGAATAAAGTCTACCATTCTTTCTATAACCTATTTTTGGGAAGGATTCAAGGAGTGAAAATTGGAGGAGTTTCAGAGAATACATTGAGTAATATTATCTACAGGATCAAAGTACTCTAAGAATTGAAGAATTGTAGAAATTGAAGAAGTCTCAGGAAGCATTATTAGGTTCTATGTAATGATTGGTTGATGGTGATGATTTAATGTAAAGTTTTATTATCTCTCATATATTCTTGGGTGGAAGGAAGGGGCAAGGATAGAGAGTTCAAATATCTCTTGATATTGGAGGATTGTATATTCCTCTTGGAGGTTTATCCCTCCCTTTACATTTGGAAGCTGTAGCTACCTTTGGAAGTCATTACTTCCCTTGAACAATAACTATTGATTATTTTTCATATATTGTGCATGGTGTATTATGGTGTATTGGTGTAACTCTTATACTATTGTTCATTGCTCATTGGATATAGTTGAATGGTTTAAGTATAAGTTGGAAAAGGTTTTAAATTGTACTTGATACTGATTCACCCCCCTCTCAGTATCAACAATTGGTATCAGAGGGGGTTACCTTTAGTACAGTTTAACCACTGGAAGGAAGATCCTAAGAAGAAATGGAAAACAAAATTCCAAATGGGATTCCACCATTTGATGGAAGCAATTTTGAATACTGGAGTAATAGAATTGAAACTTACTTGAAATCTCTTGGGGCAGATGTTTGGTTCTCAGTTGCTTCAAGATACAATTCTTTGAAGAAACCAAAGACTGTAGCTCAGAAGGAAGCAAAAAGGAACAACAAATTGGCAATAGATACCATCTTGGATGGATTGACAGATTCAGTGAAATCCAAGGTGGGATCATGTGCATCATCAAAATATATTTGGGACAAGCTACAAAACCTTTATGTAAGGGAAGACGCAGAAGAAGAAGAAGAAGAAGAAGAAGTTGAAGAAAATTACAACATCTCAGATTTCAAAGAAGAAAATAGAGGTCAGTTCTTTTGCTTTAATTGTGAAGGAGTAGGTCATGTTGAATTTGAATGTCCTCATCCAAGGATTGAAAGAAATGACGCTGAAGAAGAAAAATCCAATGAAGAAGAAGAAAATCATGAAGAAAAAATTATTCAACAAGAAGATGAGAATCTTAAAAAATTGAAGCATGTTGAGATTGAAAATAGCAAGCTCAAAGACATGCAAAGAAAAATAAGAAGTGAATTGGGTAGTTTTGAAAAGACAGTTGTAATCTTGAAGAAACAATTAGAAGACTTTGAGAAACTAAGAGAAGAAACCATTTCCTTGAAAACTCTACTCGAAGAAGAAAGAAGAATAGGAGAAGTAAGGAATGTCCAAATGATAAAGAAAGAAGATTGTGAGAAACTTGAACAAAAAGCTGTCTCATTGAAGAAGAGATTACAAACTCTCAAGTGCCAAAAGACTTAACACATCTTGGATGCATGGGTGAAACTTCATACAAAGAAGATGCAAATACCAACAAGAAGGTTGAAGAAAGAGCTACACAGACAATTGATGAGAAGTGGACTAGGATACCAGAAAGAGGGAATGATTACAAAAGAGATGAATATCCAAGAAGACCTCCTACCTTTAGGAATCAAAGAAGCTTCAATCAGTATGAAGGAAACTACAGAAGAATAGATCATGAACCCAGATGGACTACATCACAAAGAATCCCACTTACTCCAAGGTATCAAAATTTCTTTCTTGGTCATTGTTATACTTGCAAAATTTTTGGACATAAGACAATTAATTGCAGAATCAATGAAAGGAACACATATGCAAGAAACATGAATGGTGTAAATATAAGATATGGAAATAATCATGGATTTGTCAACAGAAGTTATAATTCATTTCCCCCATTGATGGACAAAAATATTGCATGCTACAAATGTAATTATCTTAGTCACAAAGCACGGGATTGCTGATATATGAATGAAGATGTCCCTATGACAACCACAGTATGGAGAAGGAAAGAGATTCCAAACAATGAAGTTTGTCGAATAGCATTGACCGCTGAAGAATGTAAAGAAGAAGATGAATGGTACATAGACAATGGATGTTCTTCACACATGACCGGGGATCAAGACAAATTCATCAGCTTGAAGAGAAAGGGTGGCAATGTTGCATTTCGAGATGACTCATCTGCCAAAATACTTGGAGAAGGTGTAGTAGAGCTTGAAAGAAAAAATCTAAAATCAAAGAATGTTCTATTGGTTGAAGACTTGAATCATAATCTACTCAGTGTTAGTAAAATGTGTGATCAAGGATACACTCTTACGTTTGATTCCCAAAAATGTAAAATCAGAGAAAATAACTTAGGAAGATTGGTTACAACTGCAACAAGAAGAACGAACAACATATACATCCTAGACATGAAGAAGAGAGAAAATATAGAAGCCACACAAAAAAATTCTAAGGAAGAAAAATTCCCAGAGACTAAAAATAAGGATGAAGTATTATTGAGTGCCACATGTTTAGGCGAAGCATCCCCAAAGAAGAGAGTTACATTTTCCCATTAAACTCAGGGGGAGAAGCCCTAATATTTTCCATTGATGTCAAAGGGGGAGAGAAATTGGGATCATGATGATAGGGGGAGCATGAGTGTTTCCATCAATGACAAAGGGGGAGATTGTTGGAAGATTGGTTGTTGTCATTGATGTCAACCCTAGTCATGGTTTTTGGACCGCAAGATTGATAAAGGTATTTGGACATGAAGGATAATGCACATGCATATAGAACACCCATTAATGAATAGTATACATCATGTTGTTTCCGGTGGTATGTGTCACGTCATGTGGATCCTCACGGTTGAGGAGAAATGAATTTTTGAAGATGACAAAGTGAATTGAAGAATGAAGTACATGTAGGCCCTGAAGATAATTAAAGAAAAGAATTACAAAATAAGAAAGTGTCAGGTCAGCCCTAATGTTAAAATGAAGTGACATAAATGGTATAAATAAACTTCATTAGATATTCATTTTGATAGAAGTTGAATTTTAGAGGAAATAAGAAGAAAATAAGGCCGGATTTCAAGGGAGGATGAAGTCTTTTGGTGATGTGTTCTAAGGTATGTTATTTTCAGGTCATCTTACCATTTTTGCTATAATTTTTTTTCTAGAATGATTCAGATGGTGAAATTGCTACGGCGTTGAGAAGACATATCAAGGTACCTTTGGTAAAATTTTTATCTCTTTATTCACTATAATTATAGAGACACACTCTATGTAATATAGGGTTTGTGACCAGTCTTGAAGCTAGTCAATAAACAGGTGTTCTGGGTAAAACAATAATAACTTCTTCATCGAGAATCCAAATGAAGTGGGACAAATTTCATTGGAAATAGTACGGACTTTAGTTTCTTGTGTGCGTGTTTCAGAATTGGATGTTAATTATTGAGCGTGGGGCATTCTGTGCAAGTTAACTCTCCTGAATAGACCAGAATTGGATAAAGTCTACCATTCTTTCTATAACCTCTTTTTGGGGAGGATTCAAGAGTGAAAATTGGAGGAGTTTCAGAGAATACATTGAGTAATCTTATCTACAAGATCAGAGTACTCCAAGAATTGAAGAATTGCATAAATTGAAGAAGTCCCAGGAAACATTATCAGGTTCTATGTAATGATTGGTTGATGATGATGATTTAATGTAAAGTTTTATTATCTCTCATATATTCTTGGGTGGAAGGAAGGGGAAAGGATGAAGAGTTCAACTCTCTCTTGATATTGGAGGATTGTATCTTCCTCTTGGAGGTTTATCCCTCCCTTTACATTTGGAAGCTGTAGCTACCTTTGGAAGTCATTACTTCCCTTGAACAATAACTATTGATTATTTCTCATATATTGTGCATGGTGTATTATGGTGTATTGGTGTAACTCTTATACTATTCTTCATTTCTCATTGGATATAGTTGAATGGTTTAAGTATAAGTTGGAAAATGTTTTAAATTGTACTTGATACTGATTCACCCCCCTCTCAGTATCAACAAGATGCTCTTCTAGATCTCACATATGTGAGTGGAAGAATGGCCCAGATGACTCATTTTATATCATGATATTGTTTTATGCAGGTTGATATCAGACGATATGATTTCTATGGAGACTGTATGTCTCTGGATAGTAGATGTATGCTACTGTTGTGGATGTGTTCCACTGGTTGTGACTATGTGTCATTGATTAAGTAGCCGTGTGCTACTTGGTGTGGTTGTGTACCACTGGATAGTAGTTGTGTACTACTATGGATAGACGCAGTTGTGTTCTATTGAATGACATTGTTCTGATTTCCATGTAGACTATCAGTAGTGTTGAAAATGATATCAGCTATATGGATAGTCAGTGTGCTAATGGACAGACATTCTCCAGATGAAAAATGGTCCAGGACATTTATTCTTCTAGGACGTATGTCTGGACTAGAAGAATAGTCCTTGTAGTCCATGGCGTGACTTCCAACATCTGTTGGAATAGTTATTCTTATAGGACATATGTCCAGATTAGAAGAATGTTCTTGTATCACTCTGTGGAGTGAGTGACTTATTCAACATCATGCCTGATTACTCAGATGGAGTATGGCTTTGAGAGATGATGCAATTGATGCTATCAAATGATACTGATAGTGATGATTTTGATCGTGATCTAATCATGAGATAGACTATATGGATATGATGATGCTACCGGTTGAATGGTATGTTTGTGCTCAAGACCGTTGCTTTCAATACCTCCCTATCTAGGAGGGAGTGTTGATATTATGGTAGCTGCGGGAGGTATTAACCTCCACGTGTAACCCTAACAAGAATAAAATATTCCGGGAAGCAATAAGAAACCCTAAATCATTGGACATAACCCTAGAAGACAAGTCGACTAGAGGAAATATTTAATATTGAGTTATTAGCCTCCTGAAGTATAAGTCGACCCAGACAACTTAAAGGGAACAATATAAATATAGGGCGCCAGATCTCATTTCACACACACATATCACAACTGCAGAAATGTAAGAGTGCGCACTATAGAAACTAGGTAAGTGCGCAAGTCTGGAGTGTAGCTGCAGCTGCAACTACTGCAACCTGTATTCTCAGTTTAGGCTTGGACTTTCTATTGGTTATGGTTTGGACTTTCTGCCTTGTGTGCTAGCTCTGGAGAGAGGTACACTACATTGATTGGCTACTAGGCCTAGGGTTTTCTTCTGGAATTATTCTTTGTCAAGGTTAAGGTGCTTGGGTGTGGCTTCGACCTATGGTTGGGTGACAATATTGCTATATTGTATATGGTTAAATGAACACATCTATTATTTCTAAAAATTAGTTCTATTGTGAAGTATTGGCTTGGGAATTGTTTCAATCATGGCCTAAAATTTACCTATGGGTTTAGTTTGGGTGGTTTTCATGAATGATTGTTATGAGTTGTACCCATGAATCCCACCTTTGTGCCATGTTGATACCTACATTTTGAAAAATTCCTACCTCAACAAGCTTACATTGAATAAATGATTTGATTGAAATGGGTCCCTCGAAGTCAAGATTTGGATCTATATTATATAAAAGTTGATTAGGATTTAGATACATGAGATATACTGAGCATGCTCTCTCTGTTGATTTTACCTCTGGTGAACACATAATTTTTCATGGTTCACATTAGAAATTTTATACCTCTAGCTAATGATTAAATAGTTGACTTAGTACTTGAAATCTGCTTATTAATAAGACAAAGGTGTGTGCAAAATTGATACCTTGACATATAACATGTTGAAATTGCATTTCAAATATTTTTGTGTTAACATTGTTGCAAGATAGAGAATGATCTATATTATCTAGCATTAGGTTTTTCTTTTGCATTCCATTTGTCATTAGTCATTTATGAGAAATGGTGCATTTATGTGATGCATTGAATTTCCTTGCAAACGATCTTTATGTCCAATCATTAATCAAGGATTTCCTTATCATGTCATTAATTGAGTATTTCCTTCTCTTGTGACTCTGGTCGTAAGTTGCTTCATTGCATAAAACTGCCGAACATTGAGACAACATAGGTTCGACCCAACATAATCAACTAATGATATTAACTCTATTTATCCTTGTATACTAACTGCCTTGACTATTTAATTTCCAATTATTTTTGTTGGAAGAAAAGAGACTGAATGAATGTTTCTGTTTTTAAGGGAGGAAGTTTCTTGTTTCCATCTTGCTACTTGAAAATTTTCTAGAGAATTGATTTCTTGTATTCTAATAGTTATTGAGAAAAACATGATCCTTTCTCGTTTGACATTTTGGTTTATGTACATAAGGGTAAAGGGTTGGATTTCATTTGCATGTGACTGTATGGGTGGTGAAATTGCTAGGAGGAGTCTTTGCATAATTGAATACCTTATGCCCCAACACATACACTAATTAAATTCTCAAGTGCTCAAGGGAATATGAAATGAATTGGATGAGAAACTTGGTATCTAATAATGTGACTATCTAGATTCCATAATATGCTAACCTTTTTCCCCTGGGGTGTAGGGCAGTTGGTGATGGAGTGTACTGGTAAGGCACTCCATTATATGAAGTCACCGATTCGAAACCTTGGCTTAACTTGTGTGTAGTGTAGACACACCTTGAGGTTATAGTGGTAGCAGTTGGATAACACAACCATGTGTCACGTGAGTATGTGCTGAACTAGTTGTTGATTCTGCTAGTCACAAAAAAAATGCCAACCTTCTTGTTGAAAGAAGAGGAAATGATTGTCAAAAAACAATCGGTATCTTGATGAGAACCCAACACTCATAGTATTAATGATCCAACCTAGGATGATGAACTTAAACAATTAGATCCATGTGCTAAATGGATGTTTTGATGATAATTCATGCTTTAGAGATAAAAAATAGTATTCACCATGTATTTATGTAGGTTAGTAAATTTGATTTGCTAATGAATCATGATAATGCTCTTGATATTTATTTACCGTGCATGTGAAATGTGTTTAGATGATTATCATTTTCATAATGTTATACTATGATGTTATGATAACATGTGGTTCCATCTATTACTTTGATGCAATGTTATATATTTGATAAATATATGTTGAGGTTAGATTTCTTATCATAATATCTCCTGATGTAATGATATGATATAATTGCATGTAATTCTCTTATGATAAGATGTTTTATGATGACATGTGGGAGCATGTGGTGATGAAAATGATGTTGTATTCTCACAATGACACATGGGAGATAACATGTAGATTCTTTTATTTGAGATGTTGATATTACGACTAATGCATTGATTGTATGTTGTGAGGTGGTGATTTCCAGGAAATCTGCAGTGATCGAGAAGGTCAATTTATTTGATGATATCGTGTGAGCCCGTAACCATGAAGGGGAATATTACAAGTAACACATTATGGAATGGGGACAACTCAATCTACTACTTATTCCATAATTTCTTGTGCCTTGTATTGGAGTTGTGATGTCGAAGTCTAGAAGAATGGCTAGAGTGTTTCTTGCCGGTGGTGTTGTGGGATTGCACTTTGATTCATGGGTTGTACCTGGTATTTATGAAGGGATTTAAGGTCAGCCTTTCGATATGCTTGGTGTACTTGAGTACCGATCTAGATTCTTTCTTGGGTACATGAGGTCTCGAGCCTTGGGGATCTGGATAGACCGGTAGGTTTTAAGCCTAGTTCTTGTTGATCTAAGAATGTTTTACAGTCTTAAGGTCAACCTCATGAGGATACGAATCCTTATGCATTTTTAGAGAGGTGGTACTCCTCTTGTTCTTATAATTCTAATGAAATAAAATGAAACAAAAAAAATATGAGAAGGATCAAACTTTGTATTTACATTCACATTCAAGGAAAACAACACCTGAGATTTGGAACAAGGTGTTTTAAAAGAAAATCATATGTACAATTTCTGCAACGTGAATAGATTAATATGCATACAAAATATAAAGAATTGATATATCCATCACAACATTCATCAAAGCATTTAAAAATACCACAAATAGAGAGAGAACAAAAATTGGACCGAAAATAAAAGAGAGCTTTAAATTATCATTCCATAAAGCACCAAAAAGATTATGATGGATAAAACATTTGATAACTCAAGCTTCTTATCAAAGTCTTTGAGAATACAGTAATGTAATATCCCAAATAACTCTCTTGGAGTCTAAAAAATAATAATGAGTCTTTAAATACAAAGGTAAATGTATTTAAAGAAAATAAAATGCATTCTCCCTTCGAAGAGGACTTGGATTGGGCTCCCGCGGACCATAAAATGAAAAGACCCAGAAGATGAAACAACGACAACAAAAAATCAGCCTAAATCCCAAAGAATACTGAGAAGACAAAGGAAATATGACAAATGATTGTAGCAGAAATGGACAGAAGAAAAAATGAAAGGGTAGAGTTAATATTCGACTCACTGTGATGGAGAAATATTTTAACCTTCACTTGCTTGTAGCTAGATCCTTTATAGGTACATGTTGTGGTTGACGTGGCATAACTGGTCTAACTGTTTCTTGATTTCCTGGTTCAGTAATTTTGATTAATGTCTTTTTCAACCATTTCTCAATGTACTCTCTTAAAAGTGCCACAATAATTTCATGTTTAGTTTTAATCTCATATAACCGATTTTCAAATTCCCTTAGATCCAGCTCTAATTGATGCAATGTGTCATCCACCTCATCATTTCCGTTGATATAACAAACTAACCATTTTTTTAACTTCATCTTCAGAAAATTCTATGGTTTCGGTAAATTCGTTATCCCAAGCAACTTTTAGTGCTTTAAGTTGTCCCATTAAATATTCTTTGGTTAAGATCATGGTATCCATCAATAAATTGGGACCATCTAATTCATTGGAAAGACTAACAAGTTTAAGAAATAAATCGCTCTTTCTATTCCTTAGGGCATCAATTTCATTTATCATTTCTCTTAACTCTTTAATTCTCCTTAACCAACATGCATTGATCTGCTTCACACAGGAAGGAAAATGATTTTTTTTTTCTTTTCTCCAAGCTTCATTTAAACTTGACAATTTAGCTGAAAATGTGTTCACAACTTCCATGAAAAATCCTTCATCTTTTTCTAAATATTTCTACAAATATTCTTTGAAATTCTCTATTTTGGAGGAAAAGCTAGCAATACTTTGGGAAAGCTCCCAAATTTACTAAATTTTATCAACCCTTTTTTGTATGGCATCACCAACATATTTTTTTATAGCTTACAACAAACTTGTTGAGCCTTTATATTTTGTACCGCTTTTGGGGATCTCCTCCAATTCAAGTATAGGTTGATTAGAACTCAAAGGTTCTGGAAACAATGGTCCTGGTACCAAAGCAACTTCTAATTATTTTATCCTTTTCTTTAACTCCAAATTCTCTCTTTCCATTTTGTCAATTGATTGTTTTAATGCATCTCTGGTAGCTCCATGAAAGTTTTCAATTTTAGATGGTGCTACTCCATCAAAGTCAATCAAATATTTCCATCATTTTGATGACTTCTTATTCTTGGTACTAAATTTTTCTAACAATAGTTTTTTGGTTTCACTATTGTATGCCGTGTGGTGCAGAGTGAAAGATTCCTCTTCAAATATTTCAGGATCTTGGGTCATCATAGCATCAACATTTCCTCTTGTCTCTAACAAACTTTGTGCAAACAAGACATGTTCTTCAATGAGCTCGTCCATGTCCATTGCACGTGGACTTACCTGGACTTCTAGTGGTTTCATTTCCACTGATGATATATATATATATATATATATATATATATATATATATATATTTACACGAGGGTATGCGATATGTTTTTTCTAAAGGATTTTCCTTGGTGGGTTTTTGTCTCCACCATCATCTGAGCCTCCAATTGATGTTTTTCTAGTATCCATTCCAATGGTTGTACTCTTCATTCTTGATGGAGTGCTTCTTTGAGATGTTGTTGGTGAATTGGGGTTTTGATTTGTTGCTTCTCTGCCATGTTGTCTGTGTCCTCCATTTGTACTATTTAATTCTCCTGTGTTGTTTGAATTTTGGTAGGATGCTAATTCCTGGAGATCCAAGTTATCTCTGCCACCTTCTTGAAGCTGTTCAATTCCGATGAAGTGTGAATAATATCCCACTAACTGCATATGGGTAGTGAATTTGTTGTCTGGATCAAAACCCTCAACACATTTTGCTTCCTTCAAATCCATCTGTTCATGATGTCCCGCCAATTCATTTAGGTGAGTTATATGTTTAACAATGCAATCCCGAATTTTCCATGGTTGGGTTATAAACTGCTTTTTCCTTTTGTCATGGAAGAAGTGGGACCAAGTTTTGTATTGTCTGCATACTTCTCCAATAAAGAGTTTATCTAATGTATAGAATGGTAAAAGGAAAGGATTCTCCTTACTACCAAATATTCTTATTATAGTGAATTCTTTGGACAACTCATAAATACCTTTTCCAGTGAGAAATGAAGTTTCTTCTAAGGATAGCCTTGATGTGCTCTGTCCAAATATTAACTTTTTGAATTCTAAGATGAAATTGTGTGAGCTGGGTAGAAATTGTATTGGAATTTATGTTTGTACAAAATTGAATACCATGTATAAACTGGTTCTAACTTAAAATCCACATGTTTTTACCAAGGCAAACCTTCAAAAACATGGCCATAAGCAATGGAGAAGATGAGGTAAGACATCATATAGAACATGTGAGTCTTTTTGAGGTAATTTAGCTGAAATGTTTTTTCACTTGAGATGAGATAACCCTTATCGATGATAGCTTTTTCAAGCAGGGCATATTGCATAGCATATATAACATTTCTTGTTACAAACATAATAGATTCCAAACCGAGAATGCAGGAAAATAGCCAAGAAAATTCTCTACAGGGCATTTTAGCGAATTCACCTCGATTCTAGAAGTACCAGGGTTACATGTTGGATCTTCCAAAAAATTGCTTGTAACATCCCCACCATGATCCCCAGTTTAATTAATGCTTATGTAGATATAATGTGTGGCTATGGCCAAGAGATGTAATATGTGAATTGTATTTCTATGCCTTAATAATAAAAATGTGATGGCAGTTGCTAAGGGGACATGGACAAGACATGGGGGGTGAATTAATCCACAAGAGAGGGGAGTTTCTAGGATAGTGTCCAAGAGGGGTCCAAGGGGGAAATACCCATGTATATTAATTCAACCCATTTTCCTAAATTGCTGCTTGTATGTGAACCTTCCAATTTCTGATTGACTGTCCCCAAAGCCAATCATTGAATACATATAAGAGGGTGGGTGTGAGTGGTCACATCCAAAATTTATTGCACACATGGGGGTTGAGTAAAATCAACTTGGGGAAGAGTGTGAGTCAAGAAATGTAATCCAAAGAGAGGAAATTCGTATGGGTTGGGAGACCAATTTTACACATTGAGTTTTGGTGCATGAGGAGCAAGTAGAGAGAAAGAAATAAATCTTGGACTTGGTGCAACCATGGAGGGAGAATTCTAGAGCAAGATGGAGCGTATTGGAGCATAATTGGAGCTAAAAACTGAAGAGCAAGGTTGTCATGCCTGAAGAGTGAACTATTGTGTGAGTTGCACTAAAACAACAAGTATTTGTTGTTGGTTTTGCTGATAGTTTTCCTAGCAACAGGTTCCCTTGAATTCCTAGTTGAGATATTCCTGGTTATCTATGCCAGAGATACCCTAATAAACGAATGGGATTCCTGAGGGATTGGGATCAATGAAGGGGTGCATTTATTGGGTTGGGTAGGTCAAGAAAAAGAGAGCTGGTGGAAAACTGGGATAGGTGTAGGAAGATATCAGTGGGTTGTGAGTTTTATGAGCTGTGAGTGGACTGTGAGATACCACCCTCTTTTGTGGATTACCAGCCTTAGCTCGGGGGTGACTGGATGTTGATATTTGGAACAATCAGTCTATGGTTTGGTGGAATGTCTGTCCCAAGTAGCTGGTTGCATAACCATTGTTAAAAGATAAGTTTTTTATCTTGTTGGTGAGTTATTTCATGAGTTTGTTTGCTGTGCATGAAGTCTGTGCATTTGAGAATGATTTATATGTTGTTGTGCAAATTATTAAGCTGCATTCATGTTATTTTGATATGCTATAGATGCATCTATTTTATGGTTATAGACAGTAGCTAAATCTATTTTAATTCATAGTTGTAAGCTATAGGAAATTGACTGACAGTAAAGGAATTAAATTAGTTAGTTGTAAATTTCATTTTCATGAGTATTCTGCACCGTAATGTCCCTCATTTGGGTTGGGGGATGTTACATTATGGTATCAAAGCGTATGGTTCAAACACCGGGCTTGGATGGGCTCGAACCAGAGAAAATTGGTGAAATTCATTGTTGCAGATTTTGTCTTTGACAGGTTGGGGAAAAATGAAGAATAACAGAGAGGAATCCCCAATTTCACGAGTGAAAATCTGGGTTTAAACAACTCCAGACTGTTTAATATGTTCCATGGAGCCAAGTTGCAAATTTGTAGATCGAAATTCAATATGGAACAGTCGAAATTTCAGTTTTAATGGCCACCTGTAGAGTTGCAGGAAATTTGGTGAATCAACGGTTGAGATCATGTTGATCTCAAGATCGACGACTACAATTCTCTTAAATAAATTTAAAAATTCATAAAGGTTCAACTGTTTGGAAGTTTGATTAAATCAACGACATAGATTCAATTTTGAATCTTGGAATTTTAAGGAGATCGACGGTCCAAATTCACTTGGACTGTGATCAAAATTTTCTATGTGCGAGGTTCAACGATAGAATCCACCGACGACTGATAGTCAGATCGACGAGTTTGGCGAAGTGTTGGAAATTTTCCAAGAGAAAACGCCGATGGCCAATGATCGATGGACAAACACTAATAGAGTTGGACAAAGTTGATATAATCAACAACCAAGATTCATTTCAGGGGTTGTGAAACAAATGCGATCGACGATCTAGATCAATCAGAGAAAAGTCAAAATTTTGCTAAGTGTGGAAATTTTCCAAGAGAAATCACCGATGAGTGATGGTTGGGTCTGCTGAAAGGCCAAAAAGTTTGATTCAACCATAAGACATCTCTAAGCACTGATGGACGACTGTCGGGGGTTGGCCAAATCCACCGAAGTGTTTTCAATCATTGACAAAAGTCATCGATGGCCGATGGTCGGGCATCAACCAATTTAGTGAAGTGTTTCAAATCAAGCAAGAGAAGTCACCAATGACTGATGCGCCAATGGTCGTGTGTTGGCCAAATCAACGAGGTATTCGGGTCGTTCAAGAGAATCAATCAATGGTCGATGGGGGGAAGAGGATGATGACATCATCATCTATGTGTCATGCCATGTCACCCAAGTTGACATCTCATGATGATGTGTCATGGCACGTCAGCACCCAAGTTGACACCTCATGATGACGTGTCATGGCATGTCAGCACCCAAGTGTCATGTCACGTCATCCAATAGAGGTGTCCGATGGTTGATGATTAGGTCGACTGATTTGGGAAAGTGTATTGGACAACCATTAGGGATCACCGATCACCGATGGCTGACAGTTGAATTAGTTGGTTTAGAGTTGTGTGTAAATCTGTCATCGGGGAATTGGACCAATGACTGACAGTCGCGTCGACAGATTGGGTAAAGTGTCATGCGTGTCCAAAGGTGGTTGCCAATCACCGATGGCCGATAGAGTCAGATAAAAAATTGTTGTTTCTCTTGATTTGAGATCAATGGTTGAGATTTAAACAGGTTTTTATAGTGGTAAGACAATCAGTTTTATGCGAATTTTTGTGGTTTTTGAAGGTCATTAACTTGTGGGGCATTTTTGAGGCCCTAAACGACCTTTTTAGCCAGTCAAAACCTACGAGCATAATGTGTACCAAGGTACAATATGTCTCTGCAACTCAAATAAAAAAACTCAGAGAGATCTATCCAATGAGCTAAATGGTTCGCAAAACATAGCTCGTATGAGAAAGTTACAACCAAAATAGTGAGGGTAAAATTTTGGCACCAATTTTACTTCTAGTGTGCATAACTCCACACTCAAAAGTGTGTTTGGGGCACATGAGTAGTCGGTGGAAATATTATGACCCATAGAATACAATGGTGGAGTCATAGTTTGGTTATGAGTACCTGAAAATGTGCAGGAAGAGTAATAAGATACCTGTAGCATGTAGGGGTAAATTGGGTAAAACAACCTAAACTTCTTCGAACCATAACTTTTAGCTCGGAGCTCAGATTTGAGTAAACAAATAGTAGTTAGAGAGGTATTAAGGAGTAGAATACATCTTTCCACCCAAAAATTTTATTTGGGCAACACAAATTCTCAAAAATTAATAAATAGATTTCTATAGTAGTAAAAGGGTGGAAATTACAACATGTAATTGTTGTAATTTTTCGCTCAGAACTCAGATTGAGGCATGAGTACGGTTGTTGGAAAGATGTTTTATAGAGGAATGCATATAAGAAATCAAAATTTTTATTTTGTGCATTATGTACTCCCTAAATTGATGAATAAATAACACACATTCTAATGGAAGGAATGTTTTATGCTATGCATGTTCCTAACAATGATTATTGCATGCACATTTATTGCATAATTAGAGGTACAAAAATCAACTTTAGTTCTTATATGAGGATTGGACTTATGGAAGATGCTCAGGGATATTACAACCATGAGGAAGAGGTCAGTGTTTGCATGTCAACACGGGGAATGCTGAGACAAAGTCAAATAGAAGAAGAGATATCTAGGATCCTGTCACTATGAGAAGCCTACATAGGGAAGTGCAGAGTTATTGAACTGATAATGAAAGGATTATGAAGGCTCGGGAAGAGATAATTTAGATATTGAAAATTTTTCACAAGCAAGTTAACAAGGACTCTGACACTAAGAAAGCAACTAGTGCTATACAAGTGTCAGCATCAAGATCCCATAGCAAAAGGGATGATCATGAAAATGATAGGCAGTCAAGAAGCATGAGCATGCACCATCATTATTCAAATCAATCCACTAGAAGTACTCATGCAAGTTTGGGGCTAGGGAGAATCCCAAGCATGTCTCCCATTTAGAGGCAAAGAATAAGGCATGAGGCAAACATCTTGCAATGTGAACTCAGGAAGATTAAGCCACCAAATTTCAATGGTGAGCATAGGAAAGGAGAAGATGTCAAGGCCCAACTGTTGGAAATGAAGAAATATTTCCAGCTACATGATTATCCCTCATGGGTAGAAGATAGAATTTCCACATACCAATTGCAAGGAAAGGCATCCATGTGGTGGGATCAACCTAAGAAAGAAAAGAACCTTGATGAGAATATAATCTCATGGAGGCATTTCAAAGGATATTTCCAAGAGAAATATTTGTTTGAGCATTATTATGAAAGAAAAATGAAAGAGTTATTTGAACTCAAGTTGGGAACCATGAAAATGGAGGAATATGAGAAGAGGTTCTTTGAATTGTTGAAGTATGTATACTTCATCAAAGATGATAAGGTAAAAATACAAAAGTTTCTAAGTGGGTTACCGTCCTTCTGTAGTGAAAAGATACAATATGATAACCTGAAGACTTTGGAGGAAACCATAAGGAGAGAAAGGCATCTTTATGAGCAGAGAAGAGGAAGGCCAATGTTTTAAAGGGTTTGGAATGACAAGATGAAAGGGAAAAATGATCAGAGGAAGAAAGGTTTTCAGCCACCCTTTTTTAGAAATAATTCCGAAGAAAATCAACAAGGTTAGTCAACCCAAAATGAACACAAGAATGTATATTCATTTGGGAAAATTCGAAGGCAAAAACCTATAGAATGTTGGGGATGTGAGGGAAATCACTTATACAAGGACTTCCCTCACAAAGGAGAAAGAATCAGGACTGTACACAACATTCAGGAGGATAAAATAGTGGAAGACATGGGAAGGAACATGCCAAGGATTTATGCAGCCTTGGAAAAAAAGTAAGATGAATATCAATCCCCCATGATCGAAGTGGAAGGTAAGATTGAGAACCACCCCATAACAATTTTGATTGATTCTGGAGCTAGCCATAGTTACATAAATTCTAATATTGTTGAAATATTTCACTTGCAAAGAAGTAAGCATAAGAAATATTGGTTAGTCCAATTAGCCACAAGAGCTAAGAGAAAGATCAATGAATTGTTTAAAGATTGTTCGATAGACATGAATGGAATCAACTCAAAGGTGTATGTAAACATCATACCATTGGGTTCGTATGTTTGTCTAATTAACATGGATTGGTTGGAAAAGAACCATGCTATCAGAGAATGTTACAACAAGACAATAACATGTATTGATGAAGAAGGAAAACAAAGAAAGACTCAAGGCATTCCAAGAGCATTATCTGTTATAGAGATTTCAACTATGCAGTTGAAGAAGAGTTTCAGGAAGGGATGTTAGATTTTTGTAGCCCATATGGAAGAGGAAACCAAAGATGAAGTGGAAAGCATTGAAGACCATTCCGTATTAAAGGATTTTGGAGATGTTTTTAGAGAAATTATAGGATTGACACCAAAGAGAGACATTGATTTCTCTATATATTTGGTTCCAGGAGCTGCCCCAGTGTCCAAGGCACCTTACAAAATGGGCACACCAGAATCGAAAGAGTTGTAGATGCAACTTGAAGAGATTTTAAAGAAGGGGTATATATGCCCAAGTGTGTCACCTTGGGGAGCCCCAGTTGTAACGAAGAAAGATGGAAACTTAAGGTTGTGCATTGATTTCAGACAGTTGAATAAGGTCACCATAAAGAACAAATATCCTTTGCCAATGATTGATGATTTGTTTGATCGGCTGAAAGGTGCAAGGATCTTCTCGAAGATTGACTTGAGGTCAGGTTATCATCAAGTAAGGATAAAGGAATAATATATCAACAAGACAACACTAGTGACAAGAAATGGACATTATGAATTCATGGTAGTGCCATTTGGACTATCAAATTCCCCAACAATATTTATGTGTTTGATGAATGGAGTTTTTAGGGAGTACCTCGACAAGTTTGTAATTTTATTCCTAGATGACATACTCGTCTATTCTAAGTCAAAAGAGGAAAATGAGAAACATTTAAGAAAGGTGTTGCAAGTTTTAAGAGGGCATAAATTGTATGCTAAGCTAAGTAAGTGCATCTTTTATCAAAAGAAGATTCACTACTTGGGGCATATCATTTTAGTAGATGGGATAGTAGTGGATCCTGAAAATATAGAGGCCACTAGAGGATGGCTAGAGCCAAAGAATGTGATATACGTTAGATTATTTATGGGTCTTTCCAGTTATTACTGAAGATTCATAAAAGGGTTCTCAAATATTGCAAGTCCAATAACTTCTTTGCAAAATAAGGGAGTGAAAATTGAATGGACTTCCAAGTGTGAAGAAAGCTTTCAACAGTTGAAGAAAATATTGACAAGTGCACCCATATTGAATATTGAAAATCCAATGAAGATTTTGTTTTGTGCACCGATGCATGCAAGGAAGGGATCGATGGATTTCTTATTCAAAAGGATCATGTGGTATGCTATGAGTCCAAAAAATTAAAAGAGCGTGAAAGAAACTATGCTACCCATGATCTATAATTAACAACAATTGTACATGCATTGAAAATGTGGAGGCATTACCTCATGGGTAAGAAATTTGAGCTAAGAACAAACCACTGTGGTTTGAAGAATTTGTTTGGACAACCAACACTAAATTATAGACAAACTAGATGGTTGGAATGTTCCAAATGGATATTGGTGGCCACCCAATTATTCCAACTGGCTCCTCTTGACAGTTTTAGTTCAACACATTCTTCTGTACTTCTTTGTAATGGTGGGTTCTACACTTTTGCGGCTGTATGAAGCCATACACTTCTTCTAGGTGGATACTGGTGGCCTCCCACCTAATCCAATTGGATTATTTTGTATGTTTTCATGTCAACACATCTTGTTGTACTTCCAGGGCCGTTTTGGGGCCCTTAAACAATGTTTTTTTGGCTCTCCATAGTCAAAATGTAGATGAAGTCAAATTTTGATGACATAATGTGTATTTCTCTAAAATACCTTTCCAACGGGCTATCACACACCTAAAATAGAGGTCGTATGCAAAAGTTATGACCTCGAGAAGTTGACGTACCAACTTACCCATAGGGGCTCACATAACTTTTGGCGTTTCACCTCCTAGGGTTAGGTTTTTGGATGTATAGGGTTTTGGAATTTGTGAGTAATATAAAAAATGCCTCTAGAGTTTCATTGTAATCATTTTTCTTAGACAGATGCGTGTAGCAACCACATCTCTTCTCAGAGATAACTACCACCATTCGAGCAAGTGTTTCAACTCTGCAGTTTTACAATTTTAGCTTATTTCATTTATTCAATAGAATATTGTTCACTGGATATCTGTGTTGTTATTCATATCTTCGTGTTTATTGTATTCAGTCTGTTAATCGGTTCATTTCGCTCCTAAATCTAGATCATGGAGTTATTGAGTGAATATGATCTCGAAATTAAGCATATAAAGGGCAAGGAAAATCAAGTGGCTGATGCACTCAGAAGGAGAGCTCATGAAGTGCATATTGCAACCATCAACATGTACATGACTGATCTAAAGGATCAAATCATTGCAACAACAGATTCAAATCAACATTATTTAAAAATAAAAGAGATATTATAACAAAGTAATTTTAAGCAAAAATTTAATTCTTATGAGCTAAAAGAAGATGAAATTCTCATGTACAAAGGTAAGGTGTATGTGCTGAATTCTAGTGAGTTCAAAAATATAGTTATAAAGGAAATGGATAATGCGACATATTCCAAGCACCCAGGATATAAAAAAACAAATGCAACTTGAAGAAGCCAATATTTTTGGCAGGGAATGAAAAAGGAAGTGGCTAATTACATAACTTGATGTCTAGAATTTCAAAAGGTAAAGATAGAGCATAGGCACCCAACATGTTTGCTACAACTATTTCCCATTCTAGAATGGAAGTGGGAAGTTGTCACAGTTGATTTCATTACAAATATTCCCACACCAATGAAGCAACATTATTCCATCATGGTGGTGGTGGATAAATTGACTAAGGCAACACATTTTATTCCGACAAAGACTACACACAAGGCATACAATATTGCCGACATATATATGAAAGAAGTTTCTAGGCTACATGGAGTGCCTAAGGAAATAGTTTCAGACAGGGATCCAAAGTTTACTTCCAATTTTTGGAAGGGTTTGTTCAAAGGATTTGGAGAAAATCTAAATCTTAGTAAACCATATCATCCAAAGTCAGATGGAAAAACATAAAGGACCAACAAGATAATTGAGGACATGCTCAGAATGTATATGATGGATCAGCCATCAAAGTGGGAATATTATATTCATTTAGTATAATTTTCCTAAAACAATGGGTATCAGGCCTCATTGAAAATGAGTCCGTTTGAAGCATTGTATGGCAGAAAATGCAACACACCAGTGAGTTGGTATAATTCAACAGATAGAGCAGTTGTTGGGCCATAATTGTTAAGGGAAATGGATGAGTAGATAGAAAAGATAAAGCATAATTTAAAGGATTCTCAGTATAGGAAGAAAAGTTATGCAAATAAGAACAAAGTGTTTAGATATTTCAAAGTGGACGAACATGTGTTTTTAAAAGTGAAGGCGAAGAGAACTCACTGATATTAGGAAGTTTCCCAAAGATGACAACAAGATATTGTGGACCTTTTGAAATATTAGAAAAGATAGGGCCAGTTTCATACATGCTAGCATTGCTTGCGTCCATGAGAGAACATAATGCATTTCATGTGCCATTATTAAAGAAATATGTGCCTGACCCTAACCACATAATTGATTGGAATGTGATCCAGGTGGAGAACGAAGGGGATTTCTGGGTGGAACCAATACACATCCTAGACCAGAAATTCAAAGTGATCAGGAACAAATCCATAGGGATGGTAAAGGTTCAATATATATGTTATGGTCCTAAAGATGATACATGGGAGCATGAAGAAAACATGCAGGCAGAATACCCGTAAATTTTTGACAATTTTGAAGAAAATGGAATGCAAGACTCCATTTTGATCAGTTAGAGTTCCAGAACCACATCTTAGAGTCCTAGCCAACTGTGCCATTGAACTTGATAAACTAATGGTGCATTCCTTGGGTTTTCTGAGTTGAGAGGAATATGATATTATGGTTGGAGCTGCGGTTGAAGTTGTTAAATTGTAGAATTTTATTTCTAAGTATTGTGATGTAAATTTTCATATATGAATATCATCATAGAGTGCACTGAGGACAACACACAATTTTAGGGGAGGGGGAATGTAACATCCCCACTATAATCCCCAGTTTAATTAATTCTTATGTCTATATAATGTGTGGCTATGACCAAGAAATGTAATATGTGAATTGTATTTCTATGTCTTAATAATAAAAATGTGATGCCAATTGCTAAGGGGGCATGGACAAGAGATGTGGGATGAATTAATATACAAGAGAGGGGAGTGTCTAGGATAATGGCCAAGAGGGTTCAAATGGGGAAATACCCATGTATATTAATTCAACCCATTTTCGTAAATTGCTACTTATATATGAACCTTCCAATTTATGATTGAGTGTCCCCAAAGCGAATCATTGAATACATGTAAGAGGGTGGGTGTGAGTGGTCACATCCAAAATTTATTAGGTACATGGGGGTTGAGTATAATCATCTTGGGGAAGAGTGTGAGTCAAGAAAGGAAAGCCAAAGAGAGGAAATTCGTATGGGTTGGGAGAACAATTTTACACATTGAGTTTTTGTGCATGAGGGGCAAGTAGAGAGAAAGAAAGAGAGATTTGACCTGGTGCAACCATGGAGGGTGAATTCTAGAGCAAGATGGATCATATTAGAGTGTAATTGGAGCTGAAAACTAAAGAGCCAGGTTGTCAATCTTGAAGAGTGAACTCATGTGTGAGTTTCTCTAAAACAACAAGCATTTGTTGTTGGTTTTGTTGGTAGTTTTGATAACAACAGGTTCCTTTGAGTTCCCAATTGAGAGATTCTTGGTTACCTGTGTTGATGTTTTGGTAGCTGCGGGAGGTATTTCCTCCTACTTTTCTTAGAGAAGAAGAATATTCCAAGAAGTCAAAGGAATACCATTGAACAACTGAAGAACGCCCCAGAAAAAAATAAAGTGAAATAGAAGACCACATAAGAGAAGTCGGCCCACAGAAAATAATAATAAAGTGGAAATATAATTTCCAAGAAGAGAAGTCGACCTACAAAAATAATAAAGTAAATTTGAAGATCCATAATAAGAAGTCAGTCCCAGATATTTGCCTAGATTAGTATAAATACAAATCTAGGTCAGTTCATTTGTACAACCACACAACTCTCCTTCTGAAGTGCGCACTATGTAGCTGCAGTAGTTTCACTATTTCTAGTTTCTGGTTCTCTCGGAGGGTGCTCCACTTGGGGTAGGATCTTCTTGGTGGCTCTTGGTAGTTTCTCTTGTGTGCTACCTCTGGAGGAGTTTTGCTAAGGTTGCGTGGTACTTCCTAGTTGTCAATTGCAGTTGCAGTTAGAGTTGCAGCTGCAATTATAGTTGCAGTTGCAATAGTAGTAGCGGTTGCAGTTGCAGCAACAATTGTAGATGCAATTGCAGTTACCAATTGTGCCATTTATATGGTGTACTATATTTCTCTAGTGATCCATCTATCTTGGTGCCATTTTTGTGGTGTTGATCAGTTGTGTACCCTCACTAGGGTTTGACAAGAAGAAGACATAAGTATTTTTTATCAGGGTTTTTCATTGTTGGTTTTATCTTGTGATTATAGCTTGCTCATGATTGTATTGGAATATTCTCTCTAAGAAAAGTTGGTTGGGTTTTTCCCCAAGTTTGGGGTTTTCCCAGGATAAACATTTGTGTCTTCTTGTGCTTGTTCATCTGTTGTTTATATATTTTAGTATATGTTTGTCAAGCTCATTGATAACTTATTATAAATATTATTGGGACAAACTCCACCACTGATAAACTTTCCCTACCCTAGCGCACCTGCTACATCTCTCATATTGACCTTTCGTCAAAATTGAATTTTTAGGGTTTTAGGATTTTTGACATTTTCCTAGACATTGAACATTCTGATTTTTATTTCTAACTTTTTCTTATTGATGTAATGTCTGATATTAGAAGAAAAAGCTAGATGTTGTACTTGTATATAAGTTGAGGGTGTTTGCAGGAGATGTACACTTGGAAAAATGAAATTTATCCAAGCAGTGACAATAGATCCAAATGGATCATAGATCTAGTGCACTCAGAGGAAGCCCAAGAGTTGGATGCAGTGGTGGCGATGTCTCCTAAAATATATGACAACTCAAACAAATGGTACAATGACAACTCGAATCCATTTTTTCATATCAAGTTTGATATTTTATATTGCTACAACTTAAGTAAGTGTTTTAACTAGAATAAAAGTCTTTAGAGTTCTATTACTATTATTTCTATCAAATGTTTTGTAACACTTGAATATTTTTGGTATGATGATCATTAAGTAAATGCTCATTTTTCAGTATTAATGATGCACTTGTTTACAAGGTAAATTGATCTCCTCTAGGAGATGTTCTTGGTTGTTGACTTTGTCCCAGACATGTTATCTTGTAAATTCCACGGAGGTTACCATGGAGATTTTTTTGTTCTTGTTTCTTGTTCTGGGCATGTTACTATAGAGGAATGATTGGTCACAACACTGAAATAGTGTTGCAGAGGGTTGTTCTTATTTCTTGTTATTGTATTTTTTTTTGGCTCTTATTCCAGGTAGGTCACATGTGATAGCTATGAGAAGGAGATATTGTGATGATTGTTCTCGTTCTTGTTTTTATTATTATTGTTGCATAAGAATATTGTTCTTGTTTGATATTTTATCCTATTATGGGAAGGTCACAGGTAATAGATCTTAGAGGGAGCTATAATGACGGTAGAAGGAGTCAAAAAATTAGATTTTCTCTAGCTAAGACATGGAACATACTATCCAGACATAGAGATGTGTACATGACTGTACACATCCATGTAATGAAGGAGAAGAAGGCTATGAATATGACTGTATATATCCCTTTAGTTCACTTGAGCACTCTTTAGATCATCGAGAAGAGTTAGTAGAGCCATAAGGGCTTACCCAAAATCGTTGCAGTGACCAGGAAGAGACCAACATGGTCTTGTGATACTTTGAAAGATGAAAAGGGGATACAAATATATAACATTGATGAGCCGTATCACGAGGAGGAGCAGATGGCTACACCAGTGATGAGGTAGGCAATCCCACTAAGTACCAAAACATAAGGAGCTAGAGTTCAGAGGGATTCATCCCTCAAGATCTAGTAGGGAGGAGCAACCTCACTAGGGAAGTTCATAGGAGACCAGACTTCAGAGAAGGTCAAAACATGCAGAGGGTGCATATGGATCTGGAGATTATATAGACTTAGAGGGAGTCAAGATTCAAAGAGAGCATACAGACTCAGAGAGAGCCTGATATTAGAGAGATTTGGTTGACTCAGAGGAATACCATATCATTGAGAGGAAGTTCCCCCTTAGATTCAAGTGGGAGAGAGAGATGTTTTCCAGGACTGACAGACAGATGCCATGAGTTGAGGACGCTAGATCGAAGCTTCATAGGCTTCGAGGATATATGAGAACTCTTGGGGTGATTCCTTGTTTTAATGATAGAAAAGGCAGCTAGTGAGAAGGACTAGGATATTGATTTTTCCTTAGTTCCAGATAGAGAAAGAGACCACACAAGTTTCCAGATATGTGGTACTGATGAGGAAGATCATTGATTCAAACCTTCCACTTATGAGGAAGATTATAAGCAACAAGTGTGTGGAAGGATGCCATGATGGAAGAGTATCAGTCCATCATGAAGAATGATGTGTGGAAAGTGGCTCCGAGACTAGAAGGGAAGTCAATTCTGACTTCCAAGTGGATCTACAAGATCAAACATGCTGCAGATGGAAGCATAGAGATGTACAAAGCTAGATTTATGGCCAGAGGATTCTCCCATCAAGAGGGAGAATATTATGATGAGACACTTGATCTAGTAGCTAGAACAAGTGTACATAAAGAAACCCTATGATACGTGAGAAGGAGTCTCATGTTTAAATATTGAAGAAAACTTTGTACAAGCTTAAGCAAGCACCCATGGTAGGATATGCTAGACAATTATTTTGATGAGCTTGTTAATGGTTGCCCCTTGATGACTTGTTTATTACAAGGGATGAGAAGATCACAAATGAGTGCAAGAAAGAGCTCACTTCAGAGTTCAAGATGAAGGATATAGGTTTGATGCATTATTTTTTGGATTGGAGGTGTGGCAGAGACCAAATGATATTTTTCTTAGCCAAGGAAAATATATTGTTGAGATCCTGTAGAGATTCAGGATGATGGACTGCAAGTCCATGGCCACACCTATGATGAAAAACATGAAGCTCTTGAGTGATTCATCTTCAGATTTATGGCCATCTTACAAGAGTACTTTGATGCAAATTTATGGGCATCTTACAAGAAAAACAGTGATAATAGGCCTAAACTCGTTCTCAGAGTTCCCTCGTTATAAAAATATAATTTTGCATCAATAAGTCATTTAGTGGAAATTATTTATGTGAAGCATGGTTAGGGATCTTGTAGAGTGAATCACAGAGAAGAAGAACGAATTTGTGTTTCCATGTTTGACAAGACATAGGCAATGCAAGGATGCATGTGAAAGGATGACTTCAAATAGTTTCTGTTCAATCTGAAGAGCATATGCATCGAGGCTCTGTAAGACTAGGTTTCATGTATGGATCGTCCTCAAATGCTTCCAATCCTACACAAAACACGAGATTTGATTTCAAATGGTATACTAAGGCTATTTCTTCAATCACTGGACCTTGAATTGTATTTACAAGAACTACTTCCTTCAGAATGATAGGCTGGCATAACCATCCATAATCTTAATAGTATTAACGACACTTGCAGAGTTCAAATCTCTATAATCTGCAAACCCATAGCTTTGGTTTATGTATCCTTCCTCATGAAATATGGAGAAGATGGGTTCAACATTGATAATCCTCTTCCCTCCTTCTGGATTTGATTTAGAGTCAGAATCTACCTCTGACTCGAAAGCTTTTAGCTCGGCTAGTATTGATTTCTTGGAGCGACATTCTTTAGTGTTGTGCCAAGGGATTTTATGGTATTCACACCACTTTCCCATGTCCTTCTTTGACTTCTCATTACCCTTCTTCTATTGCATCTTGGACTGGTTGTTCTGAGAGTGGCCATCTTTGCTCTGTCCCTTGTTTTGTGGGTTGGGGTCGCCTCTACCCTGCTTCGGCTGTGAGGAGTTCTCAAATCCAAACTCTCGCCTCTTCTGCTTAAATTTCTGCTCGATCTTGACAACATATCTGTAATTCGTACCCAATGATGCGATGTCCAAAAAATCCATTTATGTTTGAATGTATCTATGCATACAACCGTGATATTTGAGCACCAGATGTCATTTAGAGTCTTTGATACCCAATTTGGTGCGTAGGGTATGGAAAATATTTGTGAAATATGGTACTATCTGGTCCCTTTCCTGATGGAGGGTGGTCCATCTTGTGTATTGGTCCTCATAGCTTCCAACATGGTAGTACTTTTCTTTAATGGCATCCCTAAAAGAATCCCATGTGGAGGAGATCATAAATATTGCAGATTCCTCTATGGCCCTTTGCTCATAGTAAGTATTCCACCAGTCCTTAACATGGGGGACGACCTTGAGGAGTGCAAAAGTAATATTTTCCCCATCAAAAAAATTGTGGATGGAAAAATACCCTTATAGAAGATTCAACCATTTATCTACAACATCCACATCTATCAGTCTTTCAAATAATGAAATATCAAAATTTACTTGTACCTTGAAGGGTATTTCATGGCCGCTTGATGAAGATATGTCTCCTGTGGGTAGTCGTCGAAGGATCTGTGAAAAGTTTTCCATCATTTCATTCCTTTGTCATGCAAGGGATTCCTTGGGCAACATTTTAAAATGATCTCCTACTCCATCATATTTCTTTTCGTCCCCCATGGGTTGTTTTTAGGCTCGTCGCGACCGATCTTGCAAAAGGCTTGATTGGTTCCAGTCCCAACTTCTTGTACCCAGATCTTGTCGAGGACATGGACGAATAAAAATAAATGAAGAGCAGACTGCTCTGATACCACTGATTCGGATTTATGAGTGAAATGAAATGAATAACATACCAAATACAATAACACATAGATACAGAGAACAATAACATATATCAAGTGAAAAATAACTTCTATTGAATAAATAAAATAGGTTGAAACTATAATACTGCAGAACGAAAAACAACTTGCTTGAATGGTGGTACTATCTATGAGAAGAGACGTGGTTGCTACACGCATCCATCTGAGCAGAATGATTACAATGAGGATCTAGAGGCATTTTTAACATTACTCATGAATTCCAAAACCCTAGACATCCAAAAACCTAACCCTAGGAGATGAAATGCCAAAAGTTATATGGGCCCTGATGGGTAAGTTGGTACCTCAACTTCTCGGGGTCATAACTTTTACATACGAACTACGCTTTAGGCATGTGATAGCCCGTTGGAAACATATTTTCGAGAACTACACATTATTCCGCCAAACTTTGACTTTGTCTATAGTTTCACAGTGGCAAGCCAAATACACACTATTTAGGGCCCCAAAACGGCCCTAGAATTACAAAAATATGTACTGACAAGAAACCTTCCAAAATAATCCAGTTGGAATAGGTGGACGACCACCAATCTCCACCACACAACTGTGTAGGGCTTTAGACAACCCCGAAAGTGTAGAACCCACAATTACAAAGAATTACAAAAGAATGTGTTGAACTAAAATTGTCAAAAGGAACCAGTCGGAATAGGTGGGTGGCCACCAATATCCACCTGGATCATTCAAATACTTTAGATTTATTCCCGAGGAAATATATCCAAGTATTCCTCAAGAATTCATCTATAAATGAGACATAGTACACATTTTTTCCCAATGATGAAACCAACACAGGTCCAAACACATCACTGTGAACTTGCTGTAAAATTCCTTCTGGCCTCGTTGCACCAAAGGGGAATCTTACCCGATTATTCTTCCCATATACACAATGTTCACATAAATCAAAATCTAGAGAGAATTTAGACATACCTTCAACCATGCCCTAGTCTTTAGACCCTACTCTCCCATATGCCCTAGTCTTTGATGCCACACCATAACCTTTTCTCCAGAGACTATGAGTTTTTTCTTCTTCTACTCCAATATCAGGAACAATGGAACTATTACACACATCACTAATAGTGCTTCCTTTTAGCTTATACAAAGTTCTAAACCGAACTCCCTTCAACAACACCATTGATCCTTGAGCCATCCTACAAGTTTCATTTTCAAATATTATTTTTACCCCTGCATCGTCTATTTTGATTACATAAATCAAATTCCTACCCAATCCTGGGATGTGAAAAACACTAGGTAGTGTTCTAATCCTTCCATATATGAGCCTCAACTTGAATTTTCCTCGACCTATGATTCTAGTTTTTGAGTCATCATCGAGGAAAACATTACCTCCATCATACCTTTCATATTCACAGAACCACTCCCTATGGGGAGTCATATGAAAGGATGCACCTGAGTCAACCAACCATGCCTCATGATATGCATGTGTGCTTGAAGAAGCCAAGTACACATCCCCTCTTTCTTCCTTGGAGGTCTTTTCTTCTGGAGAAGGAGATTCTTCAGATCCCTTCTTTTTCTCAACTTTGGCCTTGTCGCCCTTCACATTAATTATTCTATAGGCTTGTTGTAAGATTGTGAAATTGTTTGTGTGATTCATGTTTGAGTCTGTAAACCCTCCCATACTGTCATTACATGTGTTTAGTCTAACCATGTCAAATTCCTGTCCATACAAGCATAAACTAAAAAAATTTCAACATTGGCTCCATTCACATGTCACGTATAAGCAAGGTCAACTACATGAGCAGGCGATGCCACCCAAAAAATTGGCCTTGTCACCCTTAACATTAATTATTATATAGTCTTGTTGTTGGATTGTGAAATATTTTGTGTGAGTCATGTTTGAGTCTGGAAACCCTTCCATACTGTCATTTCTTGTATTTAGTCTAACCATGTCAAATTTCAGTCCATACAAGCACAAATTGAAATGATTTCAACGCTAGTCCCATTCACATGTCATGATTTATATGTGTCAGTTTCAAGTACATGAGAAGGTGATTCCACCCAAAAAATTGGCCTTGTCGCCCTTCACATTAATTATTCTATAGGCTTGTTGTTTGATTATGAAATGTTTGTGTGAGTCATGTTTGTTAAGATTAATGTTGTTATTAGGTTGTTTTCAATTTTATCAATGTATTTCCAAAAAAACAACATAAAGAGGATCAAAGAAAGAAACATAATAAATGATAAACTAATGGTGCATTCCTTGGGTTTGCTTAGTTGAGAGGAATATGATATTATGGTTGGAGTTGTTAAATTGTAGAATTTTATTTCTAAGTATTGTGATGTAAATTTTCATATATGAATATCATCATAGAGTGCACTGAGGATGACGCACAATTTTAATGGAGGGAGAATGTAACATCCCCACTATAATCCCCAGTTTAATTAATGTTTATGTAGATATAATGTGTGGCTACGACCAAGTGATGTAATATGTGAATTGTATTTCTATGTCTTAATAATAAAAATGTGATGCCAATTGCTAAGGGGACATGGACAAGAGATGTGGGATGAATTAATCCACAAGAGAGGGGAGTGTCTAGGATAATGGCCAAGAGGGTTCAAAGGGGGAAATACCCATGTATATTAATTCAACCCATTTTCGTAAATTGCTACTTATATATGAACATTCCAATTTATGATTGAGTGTCCCCAAAGCGAATCATTGAATACATGTAAGAGGTTGGGTGTGAGTGGTCACATCCAAAAGTTATTAGGTACATGGGGGTTGAGTACAATCAACTTGGGGAAGAGTGTGAGTCAAGAAAGGAAAGCCAAAGAGAGGAAATTTGTATGGGTTGGGAGAACAATTTTACACATTGAGTTTTGGTGCATGAGGGGCAAGTAGAGAGAAAGAAAGAGAGATTTGACCTGGTACAACCATGGAGGGTGAATTCTAGAGAAAGCTGGTTCATATTAGAGTGTAATTAGAGCTTAAAACTAAATATCCAGGTTGTCAATCTTGAAGAGTGAACTCATGTGTGAGTTTCTCTAAAACAACAAGCATTTGTTGTTGGTTTTGTTAGTAGTTTTGATAATAACAGGTTCCTTTGAGTTCCCAATTGAGAGATTCCTGGTTACCCGTGTTGATGTTTTGGTAGCTGCGGGAGGCATTTCCTCCTACTTTTCTTCGAGAAGAAGAATTTTCCAAGAAGTAACACGAATACCATTGAACAATTTAAGAACACCCCATAAAAGAATAAAGGGAAATAGAATACTACATAAGAGAAGTCGGCCCACATACAATAATAATAAAGTGGAAATATAATTTCCAAGAAGAGAAGTCGACCCACAAAATAATAAAGTAAATTTGAAGATCCAGAATAAGAAGTTTTCCTAGATAGGCGCCTAGATTAGTATAAATACAAATATGGGCCAGTTCATTTTTACATCCACACAATTCTCCTTATGCAGTGCGCACTAGGCAGTTGCAGTAGTTTCACTATTTATGGTTTCTGGTTTCTGGTTCTCTTAAAGGGTGCACCCTACTTGGGGTAGGATATTATTGGTGGATCTTAGTAGTTTCTCTTGTGCGCTACCTCTGGAGGAGTTTTGCTAAGGTTGTGTGGTACTTCCCAGTTGTCAGTTGAAGTAGCAGTTACAGTTGCAGTTATAGTTGCAGTTGCAATAGCAGTAGCGGTTATAGTTGAAACAACAGTTGTAGATGCAGTTGCAGTTTCCAGTTGTGCCATTTCTATGGTGTACTATATTTCTCTAGTGATGCATCTATCTTGGTGCCATTTCTGTGGTGTTGATCAGTTGTCTACCCTCGCTAGGGTTTGAAAAGAAGAAGAGATAAGTGTTTTTTATCAGGGTTTTTCATTGTTAGTTTTCTCTTGTGATTATAGCTTGCTCATGATTGTATTGGAATATTCTCTTTAAGAAAAGTTGGTTGGGTTTTCCCCAAGTTTGGGGTTTTCCCAGGATAAACATTTGTGTCTTCTTGTGCTTGTGCATCTGTTGTTTATATATTTTAGTATATGATTATTGAATGTTAAAAGAAGATAAAAATGATATGGTAAATCTAATTTTATTGAAACTAATCAAAATATAACATGGTTTCAGAGCAGGTTTCCTTCAAAACAATATAATCGTTGGAAGGAAGATCGTGAGATTTGCCACATTGATGTTGCACATGCAATTTGTCGCTGCAAAATTTTCTTTGTCAAGCTCGTTGATAACTTATTATAAATATGATTGGGACAAACTACACCACTGATAAACTCTCCCTACCCTAGCGCACCTGCTACATCTCTCAGATTGGCCGTTCATCAAAATTGAATTTTTAGGGTTTTAGGCTTTGCTGACATTTTCCTAGACATTGAACCTTCTGATTTTTATTTCTAACTTTTTCTTATTGATGTAATCTCTGAGATTAGAAGACAAAGATAGATGGTGTACTTGTATATAAGATGAGGGTGTTTGCAGGAGACGTACACTTGGAAAAAGGAAATTTATCCAAGCAATGACAGTAGATCCAAAGGGATCTTAGATCTAATGCAGTCAGAGGAAGCCTAAGAGTTGGATGCGATAGTGTCGATGTCTCCTAAAATATATGACAACTCAAATGGGACAACAACAACTAGACTCCATGTTTGCATATCATGTTTGATATTTTATATTGCTACAACTTAAGTAAGTATTGTAACTAGAAAAAAAGTCTTTAGAGTTCTATTACTGTTATTTCTATCAAATGTTTTGTAACACTTGAATATTTTTGGTATGATGATCATTAAGTAAAAGCTCATTTTTCAGTATTAATGATGCACTTGTTTACAGGGTAAATTGATCTCCTCTAGGAGATGTTATTGGTTTTTGACTTTGTCCCAGACACGCTATCTTGTAAATTCCATGGAGGTTACCATCGAGATTTTGTTGTTCTTGTTTCTTGTTCTGGGCATGTTACTATAGAGGAATGATTGGTCACAACACTAAAAGAGTGTTGAAGAGGGTTGTTCTTATTTCTTGTTATTGTATTTTGTTTTGGCTCTTATTCCAGGTAGGTCACAGGTGATAGCTATGAGAAGGATATACTGTGATGATTGTTCTTGTTCTTGTTTTTATTATTATTGTTGCATAATAATATTGTTCTTATATGCTATTTTCTATTGTTTCGGGAAGGTCACAGGTAATAGCTCTGAGAGGGAGCTATAATGATGATTGCAGGAGACAACAAATTAGATGGTCTGTATCTGAGACATGGAACATACTATCCATACATAGAGATGTGTATATGACTGTACACATCCATGTAATGAAGGAGAAGAAGGCTTTGAAGATGACTATACATATCACTTTAGTTCAGTTGATCACTCTCCATATCATCAGGAAGAGTTATTAGAGCCATAAAGACCTACCCATAATCATTGCAATGACTAGGAAGATACCAACATGGTCCTGTGATACTTTGCAAGATGCAAAGGGGATACAAATATATATGACATTATTGAGTTGTATCAAAAGGAGGAGAAGATGGCTACATCAATTGTGAGGAAGGAAACCCCGGCAAGTACCAACACATAAGGATCTAAATTTCAGAGGGAGTCATCCCTCAAGATCTAGTAGGGAGGAGAAACCTCGCTAGGGCAATTCATAGGAGACCCGACTTCAGAGGAGGTCAACACATGCAGAGGGTGCAGATGGATCTGGAGATTATATAGACTTAGAAAGAGTCAAGCTTCAAAGAGAGCATATAGACTCAGAGAGAGCCTGATATAAGAGAGAGTCAGTTGACTCAGAGGAATACCATATTATTGAGAAGAAGTTCCCCCTCAGATTCAAGTGGGAGAGAGAGACATTTTCCAGGATTGAAAGACAAATTCCATGAGTTGAGGAGGCTAGATCGAAGCTTCATAGGCTTCTAGGATATATGAGACCTCTTGGGGTGATTCCTTGTTTTAGTGATAGATGAGGCATCCAATCAGAAGGATTGGGATATTGATTTTCCTTAGTTCCAGAGAGAGAAATATACCACACTAGTTTCCAGATATGTGGCGTTGATGAGGAAGATCATTGATTCAAAACCTGCCACTTATGAAGAAGCTTCTAAGCAAAAAGTGTGTGGAAGGATGCCATGATGGAAGAGTATCAGTCCATCATGAAGAATGATGTGTGGAAAGTGGCTCCGAGACTAGAAGGGAAGTCAATTGTGGCTTCCAAGTGGATCGAAAAGATCAAACATGCTGAAGATGGAAGCATAGAGATGTACAAATCTAGATTTGTGGCCAGAGGATTCTCCTAACAAGAGGGAGGATATTATGATGAGACACTTGCTCCAGTAGCTAGAACAAGTGTACATAAGGAAACCATATGCTGCGTGAGAAGGAGTGTCATGTTTAGAGATTGAAGAAATATTTGTACATGCTTAAGAAAGCACCCATGGTAGGATATGACAAACAATTATTTTGATGAGCTTGGGGATGGTTGCCCTTTGATGACCTGTTTCTTACAAGGGATGAGAATATCACAAATGAATGCAAGAGGGAGCTCACTTCAGATTTCAAGATGAAGGATATAGGTTTGATGCATTATTTTTTGGATTGGAGGTGTGGTAGAGACCATATGATATTTTCCTTAACCAAGGAAAATATATTGTTGAGATCCTGTAGAGATTCAGGATGATAGACTGCAAGTCCATGGCCACACCTATGATGAAAAACATGAAGCTCTTGAGTGATTCATATTCAGATTTATGGCCATCTTACAAGAGTACGTTTATGCAGATTTATGGGCATCTTACAAGAAAACCAGTGCTAATAGGCTTAAGTTCATTCTCATAGATCCCCTCCTTGTTATAAAAATATAATTTTGGATCTAGAAATAATTTAGTGGAAATTATTTATGTGAAGCATGGTTAGTGATCTTGTAGAGCGAATCACAAAGAAGAAGAACAAATTTGTGTTTCCATGTTTGACAAGACATACACAATGCAAGAATGAATGTGAAAGGACGACTTCAAATAGCTTATGTTCAATCCAAAGAGCACATGCATCGAGGTTTTGTAAGACCAAGTTTCATGTATGGCTCATCCTCAAACGCTTCCAATCCTACATGAAACACAAGATTTTCTTTCAAATGGTCTGCTAAGGTTGTTTCATCAATCACTGGACCTCGACTTGTATTTACAAGAATTTCTTCCTTCATAACTACAGGCTGGCATAACCATCCATAATCGTAATAGTATTAGGGACTCTTGTAGAGTTCAAATCTCTATAATTTGCAAACCCAAAGCTTTGGTTTATGTATCCTTCCTCATGAAATATGGAGAAGCTGGGTTCGACATCGATAATCTGCTTCCCTCCTTCTGTATTTGATTCAGAGTTAGAATCTACCTCTGACTCAAAAGCTTTCAGCTCAGCTAGCAGTGATGGCTTGGAGTGACATTCTTTGGTGTTGTGCCAAGGAATTTTATGGTATTCACACCACTTTCTTGTGTCCTTATTTGAATTCTCATTACCCTTCTTATGTTGCGGCTTGGATTGGTTGTCTTGAGAATGGCCATTTTTTCTATGTCCCTTGTTTTGTGGGTTGGGGTCACCTCTACCCTGCTTTAGCTGTGAGGAGTTTGCAAATCCAAACTCTCACCTCTTCTGCTTAAATTTCTACTCGATCTTGACAACATATCTATAAGCTGTTCCTAATGATGTGATGTCCAGAAACTCCAATTCTGTTTGAATGTATCTATGTAGACAACCACAATATTTGAGCACCAGATGTCATTCAGAGTCTTTGATACCCAATTTGGTGCACAGGGTATGGAAAATATTTGTGAAATATGGTATTGTCTGGTCCCTTTCTTGATGCAGGGTGGTCCATATTGTGTATTGGTCCTCGTAGCTTCCAACATGGTATTACTTTTCTTTAATGGAATCCATGAAAGAATCCCACGTGGAGGAGACTGTAAATATTGCAGATTCCTCTATGGCCCTTTTCTCATAGTAAGTATCCCACCAGTCTTTAACATGGGGGACGACCTTGAGGAGTGCAAAAGTAATCTTTTCCCCATCAAAAAAATCGTGGACGGAAAAATACCCTTATAGCAGATTCAACCATTTATCTACAACATCCACATCTATCAGTCTTTCAAGTAATGAAATATAAAAATTTACTTGTACCTTGAAGGGTATTGAATGGTCACTTGATGAAGATGCATCTCCTATGGGCAGTCATCAAAGGATCTGTGCAAAGTTGTCTATCATTTAGTTCCTTTGTCGCGCAAGGTCTTCCTCAAGCAACATTTTAAAATGATCTCCTACTCCATCATCTTTATTTTCATCCCCCATGGGTTTTTTTCAGGCTCGACGCGACCGATCTTGCAAAAGGCTTGATTGGTTCAAGTCCCAACTTCTTGCACCCAGATCTTGTCGGGGACATGCATGAAGAAAAATAAATGAAGAGCAGACCGCTCTTATACCACTGATTCAGATTTATGAGCGGAACGAAATGAATAACAGACCGAATATAATAACACATAGATACATAGAACAATAACATATATCGAGTGAAAAATAACTTCTATTGAATAAATAAAATAGGCTGAAACTATAATACTACAGAACGAAAAACAACTTGCTCAAATGGTGGTAGCTATCTTTGAGAAGAGATGTGGTTGCTACATGCATCCATCTGAGAAGAATGATTACAATGAGGCTCTAAAGGCATTTTTAACATTACTCATGAATGCCAAAACCCTAGACATCCAAAAACCTAACCCTAGGAGATGAATTACCAAAAGTTATGTGGGTCCTGATGGGTAAGTTGGTACCTCAACTTCTCGGGGTCGTAACTTTTGCATACGAATTACGCAAGGATGATTTTTGGGGCTAAATTTCGCTCATGGGCTAATTTTCCATGGTTTTTCCCAAAACAAGATTCGTTTTTCTAAAAATGATTCGTCCAAATTCTATAGGATAAAATTATTTTATCTTAAAAATCGCCAAAATTTTATACAAACTATATAAAATTCTTAGAAATTTGAATATTTTTACAAAAATATCACCAAACATTTTATAGTTGGCATGTTGGCATAGGGGTAGACCCAGGGTTCAACGATTCAACAACGCACCAACAAAACCCTAACTACTGGCCCTTTCAGCAACACCTGCGAAGCAGATGAAGTCTCACCCAAGGTGGAGGCAAGGGTGGTTGCAAGTCTCAGGTGTCTGCAACCTTAGCTGGGACATAGATATGTGATTCTAACACTTATCAAACACTTTATCATAGATCATTCATCATTATTTAACCCTCATGGCACTCAGCATATGGTGTAGAGCACCACAACATTCACTTAGATCTAGGTTAAGTTAGCACTTAACAACAACAAAATAGGTCTAGCACTCAACACTTTCATATATGTCAGATCTACATCCATACATCTAAGAAGCACAAAGAAAAGTAGATCTATCTAAGTATATCATAGAAAATCACATAGCATAATCATATCAAAGAACAACACATGGAAAGAGACAAACACATTAGGTTGAGGCACCAAGCACAACACACAGGTTTACCGTGGTTCACCCCCACCCTGGGGCTATGTCCACAAAGTCTTCTTCTTGTTTATTAGCTTTGGTCAATCTGATTACAACACAGATCTCAAACATGTACTCTGCATAGGACAGGAGATCTGCGTGCACCTCGCCATATCCTCCTTCCTCGAGTAGATCTAGCATAGAGCCTTCTTACAATCCATGCACTCAACACTTACAACACTTGCACTCAGCTCTACAAGTCGATCACATAGTATACACAAATCCTTTACTAGCACTTAGATTCTCGGCCTCTCTTACATTGCCTAGCTACTTATTTATACTTTAAAAAATAGGCCTAAACATGGGTAAACCCATGGGCCGACATCCCATACCCATTACATTATCCCCAAAAACCCAAAAAGGACCCAAGAAAGGGGTCTAGCTTCCACAATCTCCGCTTCGTGTTGCACTCCATCTTTGAAAAGCTGTCAAAGTTCCAAAAATGGTTAATATGACCAAGTGCTTCCTCAAACTTGGTCAAGGGCCAACAAGCCCTCAACACTCACCTGTGACTCGTCCCGAGTCACTTAGATATGGGTAAAGTTGCCTTAAAGGTCTCGAGCTTGGCTCGAGCTGCTTCGACTTGTCTCTGTTCTACTGCTTCCTGCTCAGCTGATCCAGGTGGATATCGGTGGCCACCCACCTGTTCCAGCTAGCTCGAAACAACTTTCTGGCAATTTTGGTAATTTACTATTTTTAATAGTTTTTCGGGTCCTGAACTTCTGGAGTCGTTTTGAGGCCCTAAACGATGTTTTTTTGGGTATGTTGCGGTTTGCAAAAGTTCATCATGAAATTTTGGGCAACTGTTGTATTCCTCGGATAGATCTTTCTAATGGGCTATTGTACGCCTAAAACAGAGATCGTATGCAAAAGTTACGACCCCGGGAAGTTGATGTACTAACTTACCCAAAAAGGTCCCACATGACTTTTGGTGCTTCATCTCCTAGGGTTAGGTTTTTGGATGTTTAGGGTTTTTGAAACTCCTGTTTATTGTAAAAAGGCCTTCAGAGCCTCATTGTAATCATCTTCTTACGAATGAGTGCAACTGTCACATCTCTTCTCAGAGATAAGCCACCACCATTCCAACAAGCTTGTTTTCCGTTGCATTTTATAGTTTCAACTTATTTCCTTATTGAATAGAAAACCAGTTTTACTGTATCTCTAGTATTATGTGTTAAGCATTTGTTAATAATATGTAGTCATTTCATTTTTCTCATAAAATTTGGATCAGTGGTATCAGTTCGGTTTGCTTCTTGTCATCTTAATGCATGTCCCCAACGAGGTCGAAGTACAAAGATTTGGGTCTCGAGCTTATTTCTCTTGAGGACAAAAGCTCTCGCATGCCCAAGCGACCTCTCATGGTAGGAGAAAATAAAGATGATAGGACAGGAGATCCTTTCAAACTATTGATTGAGGAAGCCCTCACGCAATAGAGGAATGAGATGATGGATAGTTTCATGCAAATCCTTCAGCGGCTACCAACAGGTGACGCATCTTATTCGAGTGGAGGCACCGCCCCCTTCAAGGTACAAATAAACTTCGATATTCCTATATTCAAAGGTCATATCGATGTAAATGTTGTAGACAAGTGGTTGAATCTACTAGAAGGGTATTTTTCTGTCCATAACTTTTCAAATAGAGAAAAGATTACTTTTGCACTCCTCAAAGCCGTTCCCCATGTCAAAGATTGGTGGGAAACTTTCTATGAGCAAAAGGAAACAGAGGAACCCTCATTATTTACATTCACAACCACCTAGGAATCCTTCAAGGATGCTATTAAAGAACAATACTACCATGTCGGAAGTTATGACGACTTGTATACAAAATGGACCACACTGTGGCAAGAAAGAGACCAAGCAGTGCCAGATTTCACAAATATCTTCCATACCTTACGCACCAAGTTGGGTATCAAAGATTCAGAGTGACATCTGGTGCTCAAGTATCGTGGTGCTCTGCATAGATACATCCAGACTAAAATGGAATTTCTGGACATCTCATCCATGGGCGCGGCCTACCGATATGCCGTCAAAATCGAGCAGAAGATAAAACAAAAGATGCAACAATTTGGGCAGGGGAACCCCTCACAAAAAAATCCAAGAAAGGGAGGCCCCAACCCACAGAACAAAGTATAGAGAAAAGATGGACAGTATCAGGACAACCATTCCAAGCTGCAAGCAAAGAAGGACACCGGAAAGATGAAGAAATATACCGGGAAGTGGTGCGACTTCCATAAGAGCCCTTGGCATAACACTGCTAATTGCTGCTCAAAGCAGTTGCTGGTGGCCGAAGTGAAAGCCTATGAATCAGATGCAAGTTCTGGCTCTGAGTTAGAACCAAAAAGGGGAAGACAGATCATTGATGTGGAACCCAGTGCCACCGTTGCTACCACCAATATCCAACATGGTAAACCAGACGAGCCAAAAGAAGGAGAGCGCCTCTTCCATTCACAGATGTGGGTAAAAGGCACCCTGCTGCACTTCATCGTTGATAGCGGTAGCCAGAAGAGCCTCATCTCAAAAGAGGTCATCAAACAATTGACCCTGTTGACAACGTTGCACCCACAACCCTACACCATTGGATGGCTTTGCCAAGGAAGCGATCTCTGCGTCAGCCAACAGTGTCGATTGACGTACGACATCAAGCCCTTCAAAGACAAGGTATTGTGTGATGTTGCTCCTCTCAAAGTTTGTGATGTTATTTTGGGCCAACCTTATTTATGGAAACATCATGTTGTATATGAGTCTAGGCCTCATAGTGTTATTATTACTTTGAACAAGAAATTGTATAGGATACCCGAGGCTATCCCACCTAGTGCTATTTACTTGATCTCTGCTAATAAATGTAGGAAGTTCATATCTCAGATGGGGAAGTTTGTATTCTTTGTGATTCGCTCTCAGAATGAGCGAAAGATCACAGCCACATCCAGGGTCTCTGTGACCGACCTCTCCACATAGCAGAAGCAAGTAGATAAGGTCGTGGAAGAATACTTGGATATCTTCTCCTCACCTACCGGGGTACCTCTACATTGCTAGGTCAAGCACCCCATCGATCTGACCCCCGGCGCACCGCTGCCCAATGGGCCAGTCTATCGTCGCTCTCTGTTAGAGAATGAGGAGATCAAGGGACAGATCCAAGAACTGCTCAACAAGGGGCACATTCATCCCAGCTCATCACCTTGCGAAAGCCCAATCATGTTGGTATAGAAGAAAGATGGAACTTGGTGACTCTGCATTGATTATTGGGCTCTGAATAAAATCACAGTCAGAAACTGGTACCTAATTCCCCGAACCAACGACCTCCTTGATCAACTCACGGGGGTCAAATACTTCAGTAACATTGATCTGAAGTTTGGCTACCACCAGGTCCCGATAGAACATATAGATGTATGGAAGACTTCCTTCAAGTCAAAGGAAGTCCTTTTTGAATGGTTGGTCATGCCCTTTGGTTTGACAAATGCTCCAGCCACTTTCATGAGGATGATGGATGATATCCTGCGACCATTCACCAATACTTTTGTAGTGGTGTATCTGGATGGCATTCTCATTTATAGCAAGACTTGGGCTGAACACTTGCAGCATATTCAACAGGTTCTGCACACCTTGTGGCAGTACAAGCTATATGCCAACTAGGAAAAATGCTCCTTTGGCATGGATAGGGTCAATTACCTGGGCTACATTGTTGATCAACATGGAATACATGTGGATCCAGCCAAGATCCAGGTCATCCGTGACTGGCCAACCCCAACCACACTCACTGAGCTTCGGAGCTTCTTGGGCCTTGCCAATTTCTACCGTAGATTCGTGTTGGGATTCTCCCATATTGCATGGGCCCTCAACCAAATAACCAGAGGTGGTGGTAAGGCAAAATTTGCGTGGGGCCGGTCCCAACAACAAGCGTTCGATGATTTGAAGCAACGCTTATGCTCAGCCCTAGTACTTTCACTACCATACCTACAACATCCCTTTGAGATCAAGACAGATGCTTCAGACTATGTCGTGGGTGTCGTTCTCACTCAGCAGGGCCACCCTATGGCCTATCATAGTGAGACACTATCAGATGTTGTTCGTAAGTACCCTACTTACGACAAAGAAATGTACTCCATTGTGCAAGCCTGTTGCCAGTGGAGACATTACATTCTTGGGAAGGAGACAGTCATCCACACTGAACATAAGCCACTACAATTCATGCAGACACAAGGAAAATTGCAGAATGACCACCATCAAAAGTGGTCCACATACTTGCAGCAATTCCACCTCAACATCAAGTATAAAACAGGAAGCACTAACCACGTCACTGATTGCCTCAGTAGACTACCAGTCATGACACCCACCACAGTGCTAGACTCTTGCGGCCATGAGACCTCTGGATGGCCCCAACTCTATGAGGCAGACCCCGACTTCGCCCCCACCTACCAAATGTTGGGTGCAAAGGCAGTTGTTGATAATTTCCATCTCCAGGATGGTTTGTTATGTGGTCTAGGCCATATATGTGTTCCATCAAGTGAGTGAGTGAAGCTGATCTAGGAAGCCCACTACAGTCGGGTGGCAGGACACTTCGACGTCTAAAAGACAGTAGCGATGCTACATAAACGTTTCTATTGGCCGAAACTTCGACAAGAGGTCAGCAAGTATATCAGGTCTTGCACTTCCTGTGCTATTGCCAAACTGACCACTAAGAAACAGGGCCTATACACCCCGCTTCCTACTCCTGACAGGCCATGGGAATCCATCTCAATGGACTACATGTCGGGCCTCCCATCCACCAAGCGGGGAAATGACTGTGTTTTTGTGGTTGTTGATCGCTTTTCTAAGATGGCGATTATGGTTTCCTACAAGAAGAGCATCACAGCAGAAGCAACTGCCAAGCTCTTCTTTGAACGAGTCTGGGTAAATTTTGGAATCAAACAAACCATTGTCTCAGATCGGGACAATCAATTTCTCAGCACATTCTGGTCGAGCCTTTGGTCATTGTTGGACACCAAGCTCACCAAATCCACAGCCTTCCACCCCCAGACAGATGGCCAAACTGAGGTCGTAAATCGAATGATTGTGCATATCCTACGCATGCATAATTCCAAGAACCCTCGCACATGGGATGAGAGTCTTCCCTATGTCCAACATGACTATAACCGAGCCCTGCATAGCTCAACTAGCCACAAACCCTTTTAGGTGGGGTTGGAATTCCAACCATTGGGTCCCATAGATGTTGCACTTCCCCTTGTGGTCTCCTCATTTGGCTCCTCTCCTGCTCCAACTAAGGCTGACAAAGCCACCAGGTTCATTGAGAGGATTTAGCACATCCACCAACAGGTTCAGGATATCCTACAGAAGTCCAATGACAAGTACAAGCAGTGCCATGATCAACATCGAGTGCCACATAAGTTTTAGGTGGGCAACAAAGTTTGGTTGCACTTGCAGAAAGAATGCCTTACAGGACCCCATCGAAAGCTTCGCCCACTCCATTATGGGTCGTACACCATCACCAAGGCTATGGGGGATAATGCGTTTGAGCTCAACATTCCTCCTTTCCTTGGCCTACACCCAGTGTTCAATGTGGACCTCCTTCGGCCTTATTTCCCACCATTATTGGACACCTCAGACATAGCAGAATAGCTGACACCAACAGAGCTCAACCTCGACTGCACACAACAGGCATCCAATGATGAAATTGTGGGCACACACATCAAGGGCACTCAACAACAAAGGATCCAACTTTATCGAGTCGTCAAAGCCGGGCAGCTCCTGCACCAAGGAAAGTGGCTCACCCGAGGCCAAATTAAACAAAAAATTCCTCATATGATGGGGGAACTCAACGCAATGGAGACCATTGCTTCCTAAGGATGGAGGATTGATCCAAGTGGATATCAATGGCCACCCACCTATTCCAGCTGGCTCAAAACAACTTTCTGGCAATTTTGGTAATTTATTATTTTTAGTAGTTTTTTGGGTCCTGAACTCCTTGGATAGATCTTTCCAATGGGCTATCGTACACCTAAAACGGAGATTGTATGCAAAATTTACAACCTCAGGAAGTTGATGTACTAACTTACCCAAACAGGGCTCACATGACTTTTGGCGCTTCATCTCCTAGGGTTAGGTTTTTGGATGTTTAGGGTTTTTGAAACTCCTATTTATTGTAAAAAGGCCTTCAGAGCCTCATTGTAATCATATTCTTGTGAATGAGTGCAACCGTCACATCTCTTCTCAGAGATAAGCTGCCACCATTCCAACAAGCTTGTTTTTCGCTGCATTTTACAGTTTCAACTTATTTCCTTATTGAATAGAAAACCAATTTTACTCTATCTCTGTTATTTTGTGTTAAGCATCTGTTAATAATATGTAGTCATTTCGTTCTACTCATAAAATTTGTATCATCATCGAATTCCTGAACAACTGCTTCGCTGATAGGCCCTTCCAGTTGTTGCTCGACTATAACAACTACTTGTTCTAGTAGTGTTCCTTGGCCTTCAATTTCTTCAAACAATATATAGGCCTCCTCCTAGCTTGGCTAGAGTTTCTGGGTGACTTCCATCACTCTGTTATGCATGGTAAGAACCAGTTGTTGGGAAGTTCATTGTTCCTGGGATCTCTTCATCCTCTCGATAGGTGACATGAGCTTGAGCTGTGCCTGTACTGTATCTGTGTGCTGCTTTGCTTTCCTGGAGTTGGGACTCCAGTTTATTCAACTCCGGGTCTTCATATAGTTTCTCATATATTTGCACACTTTTGTTACTTAGTTTCTTTCATTCTGCAACAAGTTTTCTAATCCTCTCGACTGCACTTTGAGCATCCGATTCTCGTTGTTCGCACACTTCTTGCGGAGTCTGTGGTATGGTCTGAAGCTCTAATTCCATGACCCTTTGTTGAAGCTGTTGAATAAATTCAACCAACTTTATCACTTGACTCTCTATGGGCTCTTTGGCCTTCTACTCTAGGCCAGTCACAGAGCAAAATTCTTTGTTGACTGCTTCTTCAATTCTGATCTGCTTCGGGAGCAACTTCTCTTTCTCTTTTTGGACCTTCGCTCAGTCTTCTTCAAATTTTATTGGAGAGCATTCTTTTCTTGTTGCACTGCTTGATGTTGCTCAATAATTTCTTCCTGTCCCTTCTTGAGGGTCTGGCTAGCCTGCGCTTTTTCTTCCTGAGCACGTCGAAGGCATACTTCGACTGTATCAGCAATCTTGCGGAGCTGGACTAATTCATCTACTTCTTCTGTTGTTCCTTCTAGCAGAGGCGTAGTAGAGATTGCTCGGCTAGACTGGAGTGCCTGCTGTACTCCTTGGAGTGTGATCTCAATCTAGCTATACATTTGTTCCTGCTTCGCTTCTTGCTTCTCTATTATTTCCTTTGAAGCATCATTGAATGCTGCAACAATGAAATCAAAGTCATCCAACGTGAGGGCAGTTCACATTTTAGTTACAGGGGTTCTTGGTTTCCTTCTGGAGGAAGACTTCAGAGGTGAAACCTTCCCTTTCTTGGATGAGTTTGCTTCGTCCCTGGGTGGCAGTACTTCAACTTGTTGTTTCTCAGATTATGCACCTTCCTTGTTTGGCGTAATGGAAGTTGTCCTTACAGATCTGCTATCTATATGCTGAACCTCTTCGAGCTTCTTCGTCTCCTTCATCTTCTTTGTTCTACTGGGCCCAGGTGTATCTTGCACAGCTTATGGGTTGTCGATGTTTGAAATTTCTGTGGGGTCTGCTAAAACAAGGAGGTTCGCCGACCATTCCTTGGTGATCTTTTCCAGGTCTTCTTCCGTCAACTTATAGTAGGACTGGAGCTGTTCTTGGTGCTCATCAGCACGTGGGGTTAGTATATAAAATGGAGGTTCGCTATGAACTTTATCAGAGGTCAGAAACTCTGTAAAGTATTCAGGGTTATGCGAGGCTCACTCCTTATGGCTGCTTTCAGTTGATTATAATATACATGGAAAATGACATTCGATTTCCATTGCTTTCTCATGTCATTCGTGTACCACAAGGTACTGAACTTCGCAGCTAGTGGCTCAAAAGGGTCAAGGTACGGGAAAGTTGCACCTTCTGGTAGCTCCCATGCAACAAAGGTGATCAGTATCAGGAGCCAGCTAAAATGGAATTCATGCCCCTGATCCTAAGCTTCTTTATAGTCAATCTCCAGTTGATTCAGTAGGTACTTCACCCAATTCATCTGTAGTCCCTCTACGCACTTTCCTACGAGGTCAACTATGAATCTTGATACTTGTGTTGGTCGATTCTTACTTACCATCTTCCCTGCAATTAGTTGGCATGTGAGGCACACTGCGCCATTTTCAATAGAAGCTACCTTGTAGCCTCTCATTCCTTTCTCAACATCGCCATAGGCCTCTTTTATCTTCTGCGCAAGAGCACGGCCTGCGGTCTTTCCACGATAGTACTCATGGGGATCAGGGCCCTGCATGCTAAGCCTAGTGATCCTATTGATCAACGTCAGATCAACATTTATGCAGCGGTCTAACCACATGTATCCTCCGTGGTAACTTGCTAGCAGTAACTTTACACAAGCATTCACCTCCTGGTGTCTGCCAAAGTGCGGTATTTTCATAATGTTTAGCAGAGTATGCTACGCGAGGTTCATCGTCCATTGTTGCGTGACGATCTTCGAGTTCTTTCCCTTAGTTCATGTCAAGAAATTATATGGGGCAAGCATGCTATAAAATTTATTGTCCCCCAGGTTGAAGTCACAAAACTTCAATGCTGTAACCTTGTCTTGATCTGTGCGGTAGGTGCATACTCCCTTCGGTAAATATGCAGTTACTAGGGTATATTCAAAATCTCTAGGGACACTATCCCTGTTAATCTCATTGCTCAGAGGGGGTATGTAAGCTAGTAGAATGGATGGAACTAACTTTGTGTTGGCTATGTCATCCTTATGATTAGTTCTACTCTCTGTGTCGGCTTGAGATGTTCTAGCTTGAGCATTCGACAGGGAGGCTTGCAATCCTCTCATCGATGAGGCTTGGACTCATATGAACATTCTTCTTTCTGATATGACTGTCTCAATCATTAAATCGAGAAGGAATTCTGTGATGGATTCCTCAAGCACGGTGAGCTCGTCGGACATACGCACTCAGGAAAGATAAGAGGGGTCATGATGATCTCAAAAAACTGCACTAGGGTGAACGATCTGGTTGCAATGATCACTGTATACAATTACAAGTTCTGCGAGCTTCGAGTTTTCAGTTGGCAAAAGTGTTCTTCATGTGTGGTGCGACGAGCTAAATAAGAAATTCATCAATGGTCTAGTTGCAACGGTTATGAATCTTTCGTGAATGTTGAACCATCCGTTATGGCATGGTTCAATGGTCTGGTGGTGATCCTTTAATGATTTTTTTTCCGTTCGAGCCGGAAGTCGAACGGGTATATCGGTCCAACGGCTATATTGCTGCACCATATGTCACTGTTCTGATATTTCGACGAAGCTCAATTCTTGTGATTTTTCCTTCTGTGAAGTTTCCTCCAGAACCTTCTGTAAATTTCCGATCTTGGTTCTCTTCTTACTTAGCTTCCTATCCTTCTTCTCAGTGAGCTTCGTCTTGGTCATCCTTTTTCCATTCTGAGTCTTATCTTCTCTCGACATAGTCACTTCACGCTGCTGAGGTTCTTTCTTCAGATCCAAGGGTAATAATCCTTCATCATATGTGTTGTAGGAAAATCTGCCTGCGGACAAGTAGATCGACCTCTAAGGCTTGACCTTAACCCTAGACAGAAAAGTGCTTATTATGGACACTGAATTTCTTTCGAATCTATATAAGCCTAATGCATGAGAAGGAAGAGTAACAGAAGTACCTTTTAACTGACGTTTGTCCCTGCACGCTCCGAATTGCACTCCAATCCTTTGCTCCTCGTTGAGGTCTGCGGACAAATGAAGATACGACCACTTCCTACTCTATTGACATTAGCTTGAAAACAGATCTATCACTGAATGATAAGTTCATGTAGCATCAGACACAAACTAGAAAGAAACAGGCCAAGCATGTCATATTAATGAGAATGATGACATCAGTACTTACAATCGTAGATGCGAATGCGACAGCTTCGTCAGGTCCCCTTCATCTAACCCTTGTCTGAAAGATCCACAACCTGGATAGCAGCAACTGCACTGATGGTTCTTCTCTAGCTGACTGCAGATTTCCTCCAAGATCATAAGTTTCACATACACATTTCTTCCTCCTCTCTTCACCATTAGAGCTTGCTTATATAGGTTGGGAAGAGGTTAACCACTCAAGTCATGTTTAGAACCAGTTAGGAACCTCTTCCTTGGTTTGAGAGATCTTTTGACAAAACCAAGAATTCAAGCTTAACTGCCTCCTAAACTCGAATGATTCTTCCCTTATTTTTCTCACCGGGCTTAACAGTTCACCCAGAATAGGGAGCGCTCTTTGAAGAAGGTCACAGAGTGCTATAACGCTCCCAGAAAGGTCCATAGAAGCGCCAGCGCTTCAAAGTTGGATAACGCTCCTGCAAAGGGGTGGAAAAGCGTTGTAACGCTTCTCAGCCATGGT
>JASDQU010099986.1:357910-427759 GCA_032191745.1 Picea mariana | reverse complement strand
ATTAATGTGATCATCATTCAGTGTTTCTGCAAAGAGTTTAAAAGAAGCATAATTGTTTAAGCACGGTAACAACTGATTCACCCCCCCCCCCTCTCAGTTGTCCAACAGGAAGGGAATAGTAAAATCATTCATCTGAGTTTTTGTACAGGCTACTACCTACTTCCACTATTGCTTTTCTTTACCCTTCTTATTATCTATAAATTTTGATGCATAATGATCATTCTTATGACAATTGAAGCACTTGATTTTACTCAAATCCTTATTTCTTGGTTGTGAAGTTGACTCCTCACTCTTCCCCTTACCCTTGATGGATCCTTTACCTCTTCTCTTATTTGATTGAACAAATAGGGCTAGGTTCTCATAACCATCCTTCTTGTCATCCTTTGACTCCATTCGAGTCTCCTCCTAGATAAAATCATCCCAAAGCCTCTCAAAGTCAGGAAGATTTTCCCAAGCACAAATACCTTTGGCAAATGGTCCCCATGAAGCTAGGAAACCATTCAATGCCATGTTCCCTTGTTAGAAAAATAGGATCGCAAAGCAATAAAATAAAACAAATGCAAAAATAAAACACAGAAGATACACAATACAATAGAGACACAAATATATGTGGTTCACCCAGTGTGGGCTACGTCCATAAGAGAAATTGCTAGGTCCTTCCTTATTATTATCTAGTAAAATGAAGGGATACAACCTACAACACACCCACTATAACTTCCTCTTCTTTCTCTCACAATCTCCTCTCTCGGAATACAATACTTGCAATAATACAAAGTCACAATACAATTCTCTCGTAAAATAGGGTTGTCTTCTAGGGAAAAAAAAACCCTAAAATAACTTCTACCATCATATCTATGACCTTATAATGAACGGTCCATATTGACTATGAAATTACAATATTTTACAAGGAAATTTTTTCCAATATTTCGCTTCGGGGGCGCTACCCCTGAATCCCCCACCAGGGAGGCTACAAAAGCAGTGACAATTGTGGGGAGGAAATCCCCCCCCACACACACACACCCCCATTAGGGAATGGGGTCCAAGTAGAGTTGAAACAAAACTCTTAATCAGAAAGATAATCAGGCTCCACAACCAACAAACTCCCACTTGGAGACTGATCACAACAACTCCACTGATGTTGTACCTGTTGGACTATACTGCACCTTGGACCTGGAAAATTTCTCATCTTCACCTTCATGCTTGAAGTCTAACTGAAACTGAACAGGAACTCAATTTCTCCCTGGTTACTCTCTTTGTTAACATGTCTGGAGTATTCTGGCTAGTATGTATATTTTCCAACTTCAAATGTCCATCTTCCAAGACAGATCATATGAATTGGTACCTGAGTTGTATATGCTTACTCTTTGAATGGAAGGTTGAGTTCTTCTCAATATGAATGGCACTCTCGTTGTCACAGTACAATATTCTATTCTCCTACTTATTTCCCAATTCCTCCATAAACCTTTGTAACCAAATCATCTTTTTACTAGCCTCTGTAGCAACAACACACTATGCCTCTGTTGTTGAAAGTGCAACAACTTTTTGCAGTTTTGAAATCCAACTTACTGTTGTTGCACCTATAGTAAAAACATATGATGTGGTGCTCCTCCTACTATCTTTATCACCTTCCATATATGAATCAACATATCCCTGTAGAATAGTGTTTGAACCTCCAAAACCTAATGCATGAGTAGCAATACCTCTCAAATACTCGAGAATCCATTTTATTTCCTCCCAATGTTCTTTACCTGGATTTTTCATATACCTACTCACAACTCCCACTACATGTGCAATATCTAGTATTGTGCAAACCATCGCATACGTCAAGCTACCAACTACTGATGAATAAGGGACCCTGGACATGTATTTTATCTCCTCCTGTGTCTTGGGACACATTTCTTTGGTTAATTTGAAATGGCTAGCCAAAGGTGTACTAACTAGTTTTTCATTATACATTCTAAACCTCTCCAACACCTTCTCTATGTACTCACCCTGAGACAATGTCAATTTGTGATTTTTCATGTCTTTTGTTATTCTCATACCAAGAATTTTCTTTGCAACACCCAAATCCTTCATCGCAAACGAATTAGATAATTTCTTCTTGAGCACATTTATATCCTGCATATTAGACCCTACAACAAGGATGTCATCTACATACAATAGCAAGATAATATAGCTTCCATTTTCTAGCATTTTAAAATAAACACAGTGATCATAATGTCATCTAATATAACCTTGTTCTATCGTAAACTTGTCAAACTTCAAATACCACTGCCATGGAGCTTGCTTTCCAAATCCCCATGGAGAAAAGTTGTTTTTACATCTAATTGTTCAAGATGCAAATATTCTATTGCCACAATACTTAAAATAGTTTTAATTGAAGTCATTTTAACAACAGGAGGAAATATTTCATCAAAATATATACCTTTCTTTTGTGCAAACTCCTTTACAAAAAGTCCCGTGTACATTTTTTTCCCTCCATCTTCTTCCTTCAACTTGTAAACCCATTTATTTTTCAATGCTCTTTTTCTTGCAAGAAAATGAACCAAGTCTCAAGTTTGGTTATTTACCAAGGAATCCATTTCCTCTTTCATGCCTTTCTCCCACTTCTTTTTAGTGTCTATCTGCATTGTCTCTTCATAACATTCTGGTTCACCAGAATCAGTCAACAATAAATAATAATAATACAATGAAGGAGAGTATCGTTCAGGAAGTCTACTTAACCCGGTAGATCTTCTAACAACACTTGTAGGAGTTTCAGGTGCCTCCTTCTCCTATTGTTGTACATTGTGTTTTTATGGTACCTTTGGAATTTATTTTTCAGTGATCTCATCAAGCATTGTGTATTCTAGTTTTTCTTTTTCATGTTTCTTTTCCTACAACTGATCTTTGTACATGACCTTCTCATTGAATATGACATCTCTACTCCTAATTATTTTTTGATTTTCATAATCCCATAAGTGATAACCAAAATCATTCACAGCGTATCCAATAAAGGTACACTTCTTGGATTTTACCTCAAGATTTGTTCTATTTTCTTTATCAATATGGACAATTGCTTCACAACCCAAAGTCTTCAAAAAAGAATAGTTTATCTTTTTACCTATCCATGCCTCCTCTGGAATTCCTCCATCCAAAGAGCTTGAAGGTCCTATGTTTATTAAGTAAACAATAGTATTTACAGCATCTGCTCAAAACTATAAGAGAAACCTAGAATGCAATCTCATACTCCTTGCATGCTCTATGATTGTCATGTTCATCCTTTCTGACACACCATTTTCTTGTGGTGTTCATTGAACTATTTTCTCTCTACAAATGCCATGGTATGAAAAATAATCACCAAACTCCTTGTTGCAATATTCACCTCCATTGTATGATCTGAGACACTTCAACCTTTTTCTTATCTCATTCTCAACTAAAGCTTTCCATTTCTTAAAAGTATCAAAAACCTCATAATTTTTTTGAATGCAATAAACCCAAGTTTTTCTAGTTGCATCATCAATAAAAGTAACATAAAAACAAGACCCACCAAGAGATGATACATGAGCCAGTCCCCATACATCTGTATGTACAAGCTCTAACCTTTTACTCTTCTTTTCTTTTCTGACTCTGAGAAATAGGACTCTCTTATGTTTTCCATAAACATAATGCTCAGAGAAATCCAAATCAATTTGTTTAAGATATGACAACAAATTCCTTTTGTGAAGTATTTGCATCCCCTTTTCACTCATGTTTCCAATCCTATGATGCCACAGTGTTGTATCCACTCATGTAGAAGTTAAAGAGATAGAAGAGTCAGTATTACCAGTACATAAATACAATGTACCTACCTTCTCTCATTTTGATATCACCAGTGATCCTTTGGTGAACTTCCATGAATTATCTGTAAATATGGATATACAACCTTTAATTTCCAACTTCCCTGTTGAAATTACACTTTTCCTTACATCTGGAACATGTCTTACCTCTTTCAACAACCATTGGTTTCTGTTCTTTTTCTTTATTTGTACCTTTCCCATTCCAACAATTTTGCATGGTGCATCATCACCCAAATGAACCTGTCCAAAATCACCTTGAACATAATCTAAAAACTATTTCCTATGGGGTGTGGCATGAAATGAAGCCCCTAAATCTACTACCCAAGACTCGGAAATATTATCTACAGAAAGAATCAAAGCACCTTGTAACACATCATCTATTACATTTGCTTCTTGATTTTTCTCTTGATGTCCATCTCTTTGTTTCTTTGGAGCTCTATATCCTTTCTACAGATGTCCTTTCTTCCCACAATTCCAAAACTATATATTTCCCATTCTAGATTTGGATCTTCCCTTCCTAGAATTCTCATGGTTCCCTGAGCCCTTTCCTCTATCCTTTCGTCTTCCCCTGTTCTCCATGTTTAACGCATTATCTAATGTCTCACTTGTGTTTTTCCGTCTCATTTCCTCACTAAGGATAACACCAACAACATCATCAAATGTTAAAGTGTTTGAACCAGGGAGAGAGTTACTTACAGCCATGACCAAGTTATTCCATATTTTTGGTAATGAGCACAGTATTAGAAGAACCCTGACCTCATCATCAAAGTCCACTTTTACATAACTTAGCTGATTAGTAACTGTATTAAATTCATTTAAATGATTTGCATAAGGCCCACCTTCTGACATCTTCATATTAAATAATCACTTCATTAGAAATACCTTATTGTATGCTGAGAGTTTTTCATATAGTTTATCCAATGCATCCATCTGCTCCTTCGTTGTCTTTTCTTTTGAAATATTGAAAGCCACTGATACTGCTAAGCTCAGCCATATCATTCCTAGTGTCTTTTTGTAAATAACCTCCCATTCTTCGTCCTTCATGGTCATCGGCTTCTTTTCTATTCCACCCAATGCTAGGAATAGATCCTTCTGATATTAATAATCTTCCATCTACATCTTCCATAACTAGTAGTTTTGGCCTATAGATTTCTCGACCCTAAACTTTCCATCTTCCACCATTGCTCCCACTCGAATCAGGAACCCTCTTTTCATGTGAGTTACCTTTTTATCTGATACCAGTTGTTAGAAAAACAGGATCACAGAGAAATAAAATAAAACAAATGCAAAATTAAAACATAGAAGATACACAATACAATAGAGACACGGATATGCGTGGTTCACCCAATGTGGGCTACGTCCACCAAATAAATTTATAGGTCCTTCCTAATTATTATCCAGTAAAATGAACATTCCCTTCTCTTAAAATAGAATATTTGTGATAATACACAGCCGCAATACAATTCCCTCATAAAAGAGGGTTTCCTTCTAGGGAAAATAACCCTAAAATAACTTCTATCGTCAGATCTAAGACCTTACAATGAATAGTTCAGATTGACTACGAAATTACAATATTTTACAAGGTAATTTTTCTCAATATTTCACTTCGGGGGCACTGCCCCTGAATCCATTTCTAGGGGGGGGATACAAAAATTGTCGCCACCCCCCCTAGACCCCCTTGGCGACAGTTGTGGGGGGGAAATCCCCCTCCCCACACCCCCCATCAGGGAATGAGGTCCAAGCACAACTAAAACAAACCTATGAATCAGGAAGATAATCAACCTCCAAAACCAACATCACTAGCTCTGCATATTCAACCTTCTCCTCAACTATTGCAAGTTTATCATGAAACTGTGTGATATTCATTAGGTAATTGGTGATTGTGTCTGATTTGTTCATCAATACGGATCTAATTTTGTTTTGGTATATCAACTTCCTATTTATGCTATGACTCTAGTAGAGAATAACCATGGCATCAAACATCGCCTTCATTGTTTTCTTCTTGGATACATCGGGGATTAGATGATCCTTTATGTCATCCAATATCATTTTCTTGGATTTCACTACCCTCTTGTTGTGAGCTACCAACTTCTGCGGATCTGTAGGCAGAGTAAAAATGCTCTTGACAATATCCTAGAGATCATTCTCTTCTAGTAAGAGTGTAACCCTCACCTTCAATGATAATAAATTTGAGGAACCATCCAATATTGCCTCAAACCTTAGGCTAGTTGATGCCATCTTTGAGATCGACCACACAAACTCCCAAATATGAAAATGAAACTTTGAAACCCTCTCATTGTTGTTCCTTCTTCCTTACAATTGATTTACCATTGCAAATCCTAGAAAATGTCTATCAGATAAATAATCTCTGATACCATGTGAAATTCTCAATCCCTAGGTGACGAAAGTCCTTATGATCTCAATCAAACAAGTAGATTGTTGAATTTAATTATTGCAGAGATCAATTTTAGATCATAGCATTAATCGCACAATAGTTGGAAATCAAATAATGGAAGAATAAAATTGATTACACACATACACATGGTATTACTCCTTCAAATCCATATTTTCATTCCTTCGAAAAAATTACAAGGAAACCTCCACAAGCTGCCCAAAAACAACATTGCATGAATACCAAAAATACAACTAAAATTGAGTGGAACAACCTATTGGGAGAGTATGGCTTGTACATATGTCGATACAAGTCTATCCATATGACTATATGGATCTGTATGGTACTACATATACAACTATACATACTTTTGTATGATTGTAGGAAATTGTTATGTATGTTGTATAGACTATACAAGATTGTGTGTTGCCAAAAACATATATTTCCTAGCTTTCTGCTCTCTTTCCCTCTCTATCACTCAACCTACTCAACTACTCAAGTGTTCAAGTGTGTATGAACTCTGTATATTGACCTATCTTTTTAGTTTTAGCTAAGGCCAAAACCCAAATCTATTTCTGAGATTACTCCTAGTCTAAGTCATGCATGCATGAAATACACTTTTTAGACTCAACTACTAAAAATAAGACTTTCATTTTTTAATTAAAGTGAATTACAAAATAAAATTTACTTTTCAAAAATATCTTAAACTACTCGCAAATTCACACAGAACCTACGGGGAAGTTCTTATCCAAGCTATAATTCTCAAGAATTACAAAGATGTGTAAGAACCCAAAGTTAAAGGATAAAAAACATAGTTTAATTATTTCTTACAAGATGGTTACTTGTTTAAAGACAAACAATTGTGAATTATAGAAGGATTTGATGAGAAATAATTTGGTCAAAGAGTTGTATAATGATATATTAGGTGTACAATGTGGCTATGGTAAGGCACATGCATTGTTGGAAGAGCATTATTACTAGTGAGTTTAAAGAAGGGGCTAAGGAAATTGTGGACCAACATGAAAATTGTCAAATGATAGAGGGGCAATTTTAGAATATTGGACTGCACACATTGTTACTAATATCGAAGATACCTTGTGTTACGAGGAAAATCTCTCTATGCCAAGGGGTAAACCACAACAGATGAAAATGACTGTAGAAATAAACTCTAATCTCAAGTATGTTATATAAACAAATATGCTAGAAAGGCAAGATAAAAGGCCTACCTCGTCCAGACGTTCGATGAAGTCCATCATTGAGCACTTGACCCAAAGAAATATACCTGCAACTAGTCCTCAACAACCAAGAAATGCAAGCATATGGTGATAATAGATAATGTTAGCACATTCAATAGCATAATCCATCAATATTCATAACAAATACGCCCATGGAATAACAATTCAAATATTCGCAAGATATCAATTGGATGACAAAAGAGTATTTCTATTAAGATGTAATCAACAGAAGTGAATGAGTTACAAACTTCTATGTCGGCACGGTGCGGAACTGAGAAACTAAGTTCCTTCTAGTTGGGCCTCCACCACTTCAATCCTCCACCAAAGGCAAGTCCATATAAGAGAGACAATGAGGTTCTCAATCAATAAGGGAAGATCTTGGGGGTTGAACAATGTGTTCAGACTTAAAGGACAAAGGGATGCAGACTCAATGTGAAGTGAATAATTTCTCCAGAGTAACTTTGCTCTCAAAGTTGAATTCTTTCTCCTCTTTTCCATAGCTCGGATTTGGTCCATTTATAGCCTTCAAGTGGAACTGAAGGGCCGAGTCAAAAAATTTCCAGTATATGGAAGGCCGAGGATCATTGATCTCATGACGTGACATGGAAACCTGACACCATTTTTTAATTTTGGGCACAAATACCGATGTACGTGGGTTGTAGTGGTGCAACCTGTGTATACGCATGTTGTAATATAGGCAAGGTGCGTATATGTGGAAAAATCATGTTTTTAGCTCTGGGATTTGCAAAAAGGGACTTCAAGTCTACATAGGGAAATGGAAAAGGGCCCTTTGTGTAAGATTTCATAAGGTGAGGAAAATGCTATAACACCCTGGGAGGAAATTTTGATTGATTTTGTACCTAGACTATTAAAGAAACAACATGAATTTTATGCAGTACATTTCTTTATGGTTGCTAGGTTTTCAAAGATGGAATATATTTGAACTTGCAGGAAGACAAGTGATGCAATTTACTGCACAAATTTATTCTTCAACAAAGTTGTGGGAATCCTAGGTTGTTAAAGACAATCACCTCATACAAGGAGACTGTATTTTTAGGTCATTCTTGAAAATGCCATAGAAAAAAATGGGAGCAAAGTTATAGTTTAGTTTAACATACCATCCTCAAACATATCGAAATACTAATGTGACAAACTAAAGTTTGGGAAATATATGAAATTTTTTGGTTGGAGACAAAATGAAGTTGTCTAGTCAAGTATTAACACAAGTAGAGTTCTCATATAATAATAAACTATTAAATGACTCTATCGTATTTACTTCTTTTAAGATAATGTGTTGGAGGAATCTAATAAAAGCGACATATTTGATTAATTTACCCACTAACATGAAGAGGACTAATGGTGCAAACTCTTATTCCATGTGTAGAATACGCAGAGAAAATTTATGCACAAGTCAAAGAAAGATTGCAAGAAAGTAGCATGAGACATAATTAGAGCATATATGTGCACCTAAGATTCAATACACATGAAGTTGAAGACCAATTGCTAGTGCACATGAGAGTTACTATCTTGTAGGCATGTACAACCAATTGAATGTTAGGAATATAGGACCATGCATAATCTAGAGTAAGTTTAGAGAAGGCATGTAGTAACAAATTGAATCTTAGGAAGATGAGGTTGTGCATAATCTGGAGGAAGTTTAGAGATAATGCATATGAGGTAGAGTTTCTTAAGGAGTTTGATAGTTTTATTATCTTCTATGTCATAGAATTGTATTCACATAAAGAAGGAGAGATCATTACATATGAAGATGAATAGAGCACTAAAGAGAAAGGTTGAGAAAGAACCCTAAAGAGATAAAACAAGTGTTGTAAGAGACAGAAATTCAAACAAGAAATGTTGAGTACAAACAATATTACTAAAATGGAAAGATGAGCCAAATGAATACAATATGTGGATTTCAAAGGCAGAGTATAAGAAAACTTTGAGTGATACAAATTTAGTGGAAGGACATGCTAATTTGTTTTTACAAGGGAAATTTGATGTAGGAGCATCAAATTTGACTCGTATTCAAAGGCGACATGACTACTGCCAATATAATATAATACTCCTTTCCCACCCGTCTTTTTTGTTTTTCATAATTAACTGAATGCTATAATATAGAGAAGGAAATGAGTGTCGCAAGTAAGCAAAACTAGTTCCAACGGTGGAACATACCTATGCTCAATGCAAGGAAGTGCATGAGGGAGATGGAAACTCGGTGGAATGTTCCCTCTTGAGTATGGGGTATCAAGTTGCAAAGGATATAAACAAGGCTCTGCTTGGTTGAGGATGCAAAATTTCTAAGGAAAACGGTATATAACGCAAAGCGAGAACCGACAATAGGCTCAATACTGCAAGCAAGGGCATGATATGCAATCACAACTTAACGCCAAAAAATGTCCTTTTCGTAATCTTAGTCTACTTGGTTTGAAAAAGGGATAAACTTGTACCAAATAGACGTCCTTTCAAATCCAATTTACGAGTGTGAAAGATACAAGTTCACTCGACAATATTTTCACTTTTTGAAGACAAGTCGGAAAATAGCTTAAATCAAACTCATCTGGGAGTCCTCTAGGTATAGTTCAGCATGTTTATGAGGGAGAAATGAGGTTCAACATAAATTCATGTATTATCTATAAGGGACTCTCAGTCCTACGGAAAAAATATCTGCATGGGAACCAAATAAACCAGAGGATCTAACTAGGGTACCCATGTTTGGTAAGTATCTACCATACGATAACGACACTTCTAGTAGCAGATAGAAAGTTATGTATCGCTATAAAATGGGTTCATACCTAAGGCATATGAGTGACAGTCATAGGATGAATCAAGTGTGCATGATGGAATGGATACCTATCCTATATGCTAGGTAGCAAAAATACCTGTCAAAATTTATGAACGAACAAAATTTATGAAAGCCGCAAGAATCTGTGGATAAAACTACAAAATCCAACTCAATCCACCGTCGTATTAGTCCATTAGGAGAAAATGTTCTTCGAAACCATGCAAAGTGGGTAAAAATTTGCTATAAATAGTAAAAACAACCAAATTTACTATACCATTTGTATTTTTTACCCAAATAGTGGATTTTGGACCAAATTACCTCTGAACTTCAACTGGTGACTGCGGGAGCTATGGGTGATGGAATCGATGACCGTCTAGACTAGGTAATTCCTCTTACCCTACTCTTTATTTTCAATGGATTAGATTTTGTATTTAGGTTTCAATTTTTAAGTTATTTAGGGCGCAAATTAGAATTTTAGGTGTACGTAGGCTACTGTTCATCGGGTCGCATATATGCGTGATTATACGCGACAGTCTAAAATACAACCAGCATATACTCAACTCTATATGCGACTGTGAATGCTGCAGCCCATGTATATGTCTGTAAACAATGTTTTTTATAGATTGCTAACTCAAAAAAGGATTTTCTCTTGCAGGATGTTGCTAGAGTGGAGGCAAAGGGAACATGAGGAGGTAGATGCTACTGTGGAAAGAGATCTCAAAGGGATGAGGGCCCAAGTGATATTGCTACAGTTTCTCATGGATTACTGGGATCCATATAGTGGGAGCTTCAACCTTGATGGACAACCATTAAGGATTGAAGTCGAGGACATTTATTTCTTGACGGGGTTGTTGAGTGGGGGTGAGGTGGTCAACCTCAAATCCCAGGGATTTGGGAGTGGTATGAAAATAGAAGAATACATAGACACTCATTACATTGCAGGGACTGAGAAGGTCGGGAGTCAACTCCCCATCTGAGCAATAAACAATCTAAGACTCAAGATCGTTGTCCTCGTTTTGACATGGATCAAAGGATCGGCCTCGTTGCACCAGGAATCGAGGTCACTTATGTTCTACTCTGTAGAGTGCTTGAGACCCACGATGTATGACTGGTGAACCTCACTATTGGCTAACATGAAGAGCCATTTGACAGAATGCAAACAAGGTGGTAAGAGGAACTTCGGGTTCACTTCCATCTTGTGTAGTTTTTTCTTCGAGTGGGCTCTAGGTTTGGGACCTAGAGTTGATATCATTATGCATGGACCTCGTGATCCAGCCATGGCACAGTGGACCGAGGTGATGAGATGGCAGAGGGGAGGTAGGGTGCCCACACCCTACAACAATGATTTCTTCTATTGGCTGAGACGACAGGTCATAGCTCTAGATGACTACCCTTACACAGTGATTGAATTCATAGGTGACCCTGACATGCCATTACCACCAGGGACCACCTACGAGGACATACGTATGTCAAAGTTTTTTAAATATTTCATCCTTTTGCATTTTTGTATAGGGAAAAACAAAAATATTTTTGGATGATGTTTAAGTACTAATTAAACATGTATGTGATGTAGACATAGGTCTATGATGGTCAGATGGGCTTCCACGACATCATCAGAGGCACCGGGGAGATGAGGTGGCAAGAGGAGAAGCAGAGAGAGTCCTTCAAAACATGTGGGGAAATGTGTCTCATTTGACACAAAGGATTTCGATGGTTCAGGTGGAGGATCTATCGAAGGCTATGCAGTGACAGATGGTGGGCATGCCCCATGCTTGGGTGCGACTCTTTCGTCGTCTCACAAATGCTGTAGTTTTCTATCATGACACTCATCTGGCACCACAGGTGTAGATGTCATGACTTTTTTATTATCGGTTGTATATGTGTATTGAGGGTGTTATCCCCATATTTGTATTATAAACAACATATTTTTTTGAAATATATATAAAAACATGGTTCTTCTGCTTTACTTATGTTACAATGTGTACATTGATGAGAATGTTTTCTTTTCTTTAGTTATGTGACAAATTCCAATCTAAAACTAAATTAGCATATGCATCGGATACATAATTAGAACTCCTAGGTATGTGATGATAAGTAATAAAATCAAATTGTCATTCTAAAAGGCATACCCATAGGAATCATCGAAGTAACATAGGGTCACGCACACGGTAATTGTTGTTCAATTGACATACTACTAACTGGGAATCCAGGCGAACCTCTAGAGAGAGAATACCATGAGAAATGGCATTGTGCAAAAGTTTTATAACGATGTTATATTCAATTCTTTTATCGCCCTAGGCATATGCCACCTAAAGACACCAGTAGACCCTCAAGTGAGTAAACAACCCAAGAGGTGGAAGCCAAGTTTCGTGTATGACGACTAGCTCCGTCTTCGAATCCTAAGTAGACCGAAGACTCCATTGGCATCTGCCAACCAAGGGAAAACTCGATAAGAAAGACGAAGATGAGAAAATAAATGGAAAATATATATACACTAAATTAAATTAGTATACAAAGATTTAGGCCCAAGCGTGGGTCTCAAGCGTAATATCTTTTCAAGTAGATCCCATTCCTGGGCTCAGCCAACATGTTCCCTTCATAATCTTCTAATTCATAGGCTCCTTTTTCTAAGACACGTCGCATGATATAGGGACCATGCCACATGGGTTTGAACTTGCCTGCCCCTAGTGGTTCTTTGGCTTGAACATATAAAAGGACCAATTCACCCTCAGCGTACAACCGAGGACAGATAGACTTATCGTATTAGAACTTGACACATATTTTATTCACTTCGATAGTTGTAGAGGCATCTCAACTCTGCTCGTCAAGACTCTCTAGGTGCACAAGGCAACATTCGAGATCGGAAGTGTCAGGTAGGAGCGCAACTACCAATCTAAAAGAAGGGATTTTGCATTCAATAGGTAAGATTGACTCCACACCGTGTATTAACTGCAAAGGAGAAAAACCGGTGGCAGCCTTGACTAAGGTTCAGTATGCCCAAAGTGTGGGATATAGCATGATATGCCAGTCAAATTTGCTTTGGCTAACAGTTTTCTACAAAATTGTCTTGAGAGACTTGTTTATGGCCTCTACCTATCCATTTTCTTGGGGGTAGTGAGGGGAAGAATGACCATGCTTAAACCCCAGTTTATATGCTAGTTCTTCCATCATTTCATTATGAAAGTGACTACCATGATCAGTGACAATCTCACTCGAGATTTTGAACCTTGCGATAATTTGATTGAATACGAAGAAGGCGACAGTATTCCCATTGGATTTAACTGTAGGCATGGCCTTGACCCACTTATTAAAGTACTCTATGGCCATGATGATGTGTTGATGTCCCCCAGCCAAAGTTGGGTTGCAATCCATAAAGTCCACCCCCCACTTGGTGAAGGGACCGACAGTAATGATTGGATGGAGAGGGGTTAGATGCGAGCGCATTTTCTGAGTGAAAACCTGGCAGGGGTGAAACTTCTTAACCGCTTCAATGCAATCTTTAAAGATAGATGGCCAAAAATAACCAGCTCACAAAATTTCATGGGTTGTCGCAAGCCCAGATAGATGACCACCACAAGCCCCACTGTGGAAATAGTTTAGAACTGACTCGACTTCTTCGTGAGTTAAACAATGACAGAAGATATAGTTTATTCCTCGACAATACAGAGTGTCATCGACGATAAGATAATTCTTAGCTTCGTATCATATACGTCATCGGTCATCTTTCAAGAGAGGCTGAGGGAACTTCAAAGTTTGAATATAGAGAACAATGTCTCCATACCAGGGGTCAGACGAAGAGACAAGAAAAATGTGTTAATTTGCAAAAGAATCAACATGAATAACATCCTCATCCAATCGTAGAAATTTGAATATTAACTCTGCAAAGATGAGTGATTTCTTGGATTTTGTAGAAGTGAAATCGAGATCAAATTCTTGTAAAATGACAATCCATTTATTGTCTTTTCCCCCTATGATACGCCTGGTAAGGAAATATTGAAATGGATTGACATTGGAAACCACAATAGTCTTGCAAAGAAATATGTAATGTTGTAATCATTGGAGTGCGTAGACGACATCCAAAGCTAGCTTTTCAACGTGAGAGTATTTTAGCTCAGGACTGACTAAGATAGAAAATCACATGCTCATGGAGCTCATCATCCTCCTGAACCAACACCATAACAATCGTCTCTTCAGACACGGTGACATAAAGCAAGTAATCTTTACTGTAGTCGAGAGACTTCAGCAGAGGTGTCAATACCAAGGATTTATTCAAAGCATCAAAAGATTCCTGGGCTCGCTCATCCCAGATAAAAGGGTTGTACTTCTTCAAGAGATGCATGAAACCCTTAGTAATATTGGCATAGTTCACTATAAACTGACATAAAAATTTAGCTTTCCCCTGTAAACCTTGAATTTTTCGAATAGTGTGTGGGGGAGGAAATCGAGCTATTGCCTCAACCTTTAACAGATCTACCATGATTCCAATCTCATAGAATAAAAATCCTAGAAGACGTCCTGACCTAATGCAAAAGATGCATTTATGAGGGTTCAATCGGATGCGATAATGACGACATCTTTCAAAAACTAGCCAAAGGTGCTTAGGGTGATCCACTCTCTTACGGGAATGATCAGCAAGATTGTCAAATAGGGTTCGACTATATGCTTGAGATCATGAAATGTGAAGGTCATAGCAAGTTGGAAGGTTTCTCTGGAATTTTTAAGGCTGAAAGGCATCTTCCGGTATGCAAAAGTACCCCAAGGACAAATAAATGTCATCTTATGTTGATCCTCAAGTTTAATATGAATTTGGTTATACCCTGAAAATTCTTCCATGAAAGAAAAAACTCAGCTTCACGCACACTCGTTGAGAATCTGATCGATGAAAGGTGTAGGGAAGTTGTCTTTAGGATAGGCTTTGTTCAGGTCACGAAAATCCATGCATACACGAATGGTTCGTTTCTTCTTATTCACAGGAATGAGATTGGATACCCATTCAGTCAAGGGAACCGGGTAGATAAAGCCAGCATTAAGCAGTTTCTCTACCTCTGCCTTAATAGCAGGGGCCTTCCAGGGATTGACATATCTAAGACATTGTCAAACCAACTTAGCATACGGGTAATTTTTAATCTCATGTTCGACAATTCGAGGGTCGATTCCTAGAATCTCTTCATATGACCAAGCAAATACATCTCGAAATTCCTTGAAGAGTTCGGTGTAGATCAAAATTTCTTTTGGCGAACAATCTACACCGATGTATACGTTTTCAATCTTGCCAGGGATACGAGAGATATCGATCTTGAAGGTAGGTGAGATACTCGCCATGTTTCCTTCGACATAAATGCCGTGCGTATCAAGTGGAACTATGGCATGACCAACTATCTCGCTCAAAGTAGATCTAAAGTCATCTTGTTCGATTCTATAAAGCTCTAGGAGAAAATAAGAGCGATGATGCATATCATCCCAAGGTTTGTCAGAACCATTAATGGCCTCGATGATAGCTTCCTCTAAGGGAAAAGTCTCATTGAGGCGGTCATGTGAACAAGACAATGAAGTGGCCCATAAGGGCTCAAGAACATGATCCTCCTCATTCGTCAACGAGGTAACAGGATCTGGATCGGTTGAAGAGTCAAGAACAACTTGATATGCTATCTCTACTACTGATAGTGGCATGGCCATTACAGTATGTGATCGACCTTCACAAGACGCAGTCGAGGAAGGTAGGGTCCAAGGATCGTTAAAATAGGAAGTGCGGAAAGGAACGTACCTCTGTGACGAAATGGGCCTACTGGACATCGCATAAATGTGGTGAATCAGTGCCATGAAGTTGAAGGTACCCATAAGGGATGAATACTTTCTGACACCAATATTCTCAGTTGTCGGCTGAGAATTGTCGACCACGGGGGTCGACGATCCAATAGCTGCACTGGGACTAGCATACGCAAAGGAAAATTGATCGATCGTCATTATATTCCCATCGTGAGGAAAACAAAGAGTGCGGAAGACGGATGATATGATGGTAGTCATAGTGTAAGTCCAATTGTGTCCTAGTAACAAGCTATAATTGAGGGGTGCATCAACCAGCTCGACATCCACCTTTACTGTCTTCCCACCTAATTGGAATGAAAAGGCAGGAAAAATATTGTGAGGGCGAAAGGAACAACCATCAAAAGAATTCAACATGGTCGGAGACTGAGAAAGAGTTGGAGAGCCAAGGGCTTTCCAACAAACTAGGGACATCACACATGTTGCAGCGCCTTCATCAACAACAGTACGCTTGATGGTATATTTCGAGTAACCCACATGGATTTGGAATTTCACACATGGTAAGGCAAGCGAGGCTTCACATATGTGACATCAAACTTGATAACTTTCGAGCCACAAGGATATAGAGCTCCTAATGCATATAGCAAGGAATTCCTCTATGAAGGACACATTTGGAGTACCTCCAGAGCCAACATCGCACAAGGGGTTTGACCCAGGTCCTCAACAATAGATTAATTTTGGGTGGCTCTAGCATTAGGATTGTGGGTAGACCGCTTGAGTACTCATTTCATAATATGAGGCGGTGGCTCTGGTTTTTTGATCTATAGGGGCATCCTCAAAGGAGAAAGAGACTCTAGACCAAGTACATTTGTGGAGAGTTGTAATCGTGAGATCGAGTGGCTAGATTAACCTCATATTTGACCATAATGATGCATAAACGGTCATCGTCTTGTGTCGGTGGGTTTTGACTCCCAATCACCACATTTCTGGCATTTGAGGAGCTCAAGGCCATGTGTTGGTTATGTGGAAAAGGATTTTTCAGAGGCGAGTGGTAGAGATAAAAGCCTCACAGCTTCCGCAAGTTTGGGGCATAAATGGGTAAGGTGATCGTTTGTACAAAACTTATAGGGAAATTTAACCTTCCACCTTTCTTTCTTTCCCTCACCAACATTATTATTCATATTCTAATTATAACTATTGTCCTTTGGTTTTTTATTCTTCCAACCCTTACGATTATTATTACGTCCTTTCTTCTTATTCCTGCATGGTTTTTGGTTACCATTTGGGTCGGTCGATGATTGCACGGAATGTACATCCATCGACAGAGTGGGATTTGAAGATAGACGAAGTTGTCCCTCCTATAGACTGGTTTAGAGACAACTCTTTCAAATGGCTTGTCACCAAGTCTGCGGATTTCACATTGACGGAGCCTACAATGCTATCGGCATGAGGCCTGAGATTTTTTTTAGGGTCATAATTTGACATCGGTGCATCAGGAAGAATCTCATATAACATCCTAGACTAAGCATATATAAGATTAACTATTGGGCTTTGAAAATTGCTTCTTCCTTATATGTAACCCCGGATGCAGAAACATCCTTCGAAATATAAGGTTGTAGAGATTTAAGGAACCACTCTAGCAGGAATTTCAGGGGTATGCAGGTCTTGATCAATGTCTTTTGTCTATGCCACTCTTGGATGTGATCTGAGATATGAGTGGCTTTGTCCTGGCATAAGGTCAACAGAATTTCTAAGCCAGCATCGTAACGAACTAGCAATTGGAAGTGGTTGAGGAAGACTAAAACCATCTGACTAAAGGTTCTATATGCCCCTCTTGGTAGCTCGATATACCATTTTGTGGAAACCCTTGTGAGGGTGCGTTGAAACAATCTTAACCGAATAGAATTGTCATTAAAGGAATTCGAAGAGAACCATAGGTGAAAGGTGGTGACATGATCACCAAGATTCTCGCCATTCTTGCCTTCGAATTTTGGAATATTCGAAGCAAGCTTGGTGGGAATGGGGGGCCATGTAGGATCATGACACACAGAATCATTCATCAACTTAGACAAGTCTGGCAGATTGAGCATGGCTATTAAAAGGAGACAGGGTTGCCGCATCTGGCCCTAGGCTCCCTGGAAAGATTATGGTTGGGGAATCGGAGCCCATCCAGGGTTCTGGTAAGAACCATGGCCCTGTCTGGGATTGTAAGGCCCTCCCCCAGGATGATTCATAAGGGGTTGGTTGGGCACCATTCCAGTAGGAATATTTTGATGAGGGTTATAAAAACTTCCCTTAGTCGGAGTGGACCTGGGTTGGGGGTTTCCCAAGGTGTGAAACTGACCTCCTCTGGGTGTGAATCTGGAGGATAAAGGTGAATTCGTCATGCTAAATGTGTTGGTCAAAATTGGCACTTAGGTGGTGAGTGTAAAGGATAGAACATGAACAGAAGCATGTCCTTTAGGTTGGTTACTCCATCCATAATCAATAGGATTAGACCCAGGGTTAAAAGGAGGAATTCCTCCCACAGTAGGATTCATTTGAGGGACATGGGTGCCACCAAACGAAAATGGAGTATAAGGAGGAGATGTTCCCCCAATTTCAATGCTAGAATTAGGGCCAGTTGTTGGGATGGAGTTTGAAAACTACGACGTAAAATTTGGCATACCATAGGAAAAGGGACTAGAGGCCATAGGGATGAACTGAACATTATATCCCAGTGAGTGACCAAGAGACCCAAACGGATTTGTGGCTATAGGTTAGGTATTCACTATAGGACAGGAAACAGTGATGATAGGCTCCTCCGGCACTACAACCACTGTGGTTGAAGCAATCGAAGGGGTACCATTAACTATAGTATGTGTGGGAGTCGAAGGGATCCCAGTATCTTCATGACTCGATTCAGTACTCATCCTTGTAGAATCACAAGTCTGATAAGTGGAGGTGTGTGTACCACATTTAATAACTCTATGCCTTTTAGAAGGCAAAGAATCAAAACGCGGTGGTAACTGTAACAAGCGGTGAGACCTGCGGGGAATTTGGTCTGGCTCCACAATGATTCAAGATCCAAGATATAAAAAACAAATCCTAAGGCCAACTAGTAATCAAAGAGCACACCAAAAAATAATCAAATAGTCAATATGTACACAAACTGGATAAAGTGGATGAAAGGGACCTCCCTCTCTAAAGTAAGTATGCCTCGCTCAAGAGGGGCTTGAGACTCTACTACTAAATGTTGGAGGAAACATAATCAGTTATAAATTCCCTCATGGGCTTAACAACTAGCCAGTCAAATCCCCTCGAAGAGGTAATCCTCCATAAAGGTTGTGTGTTGTCCAATCCTTATCTGACCCAAGGTTCCTGCAGAATAACCTCTGCAAGTAACCTATGTGGTACCTAAGTCAAGAAACTAAGCAACCATGGTGTAAGTCAGGTCCACCATATGGGTAGGTTAGCAAAGCCTGAAACCTTGAAAGCACTGTCTCTCACGGAGGTAAGGGCACTAGCAAGATCCCCATATATGGATAGATCCCTAGAAATATATCTGACGCTAAGCAGATATCGGGGAGATATCCATTCAACCAACCTCACGTGACCTCGTGCTTAAATCCGTTGTAAGCAGATCTTCCTGATATTACCGATTATACAATGGAATTCTCCACTCCCTTAGTCAGACACATATGTTGATTTAATAGCCTTGGAGAAGTTTAGTAACAAAATCTTATTCCAAGGCTCTAAATCCTAAGGTAGTTTGTGCACCCTAGAAAAATAAAATTGTTACTAATCAATTCTAAATTATAGTGTTACTTTTAATTGCCTTTCTTACTCAAAAGGTGCGGTCGTGAAACTAGTGATGTTATGACTCATCAAGTAAAATAAATGAATATGAATACAATGAAAAGTCCTAACTTCCAATTTTCAATAAATGATATGCTTTTCAAAAATGCAATTTTCAATTCAATTATGCAATTATAAATAAAATGCAATTGTTCTTTACATGCACTAAGATAAATGAAAAAGACTCAAGAGATCAAAATGCCAATCAATGTAAAATGCCTAATATTTTTTGTATTTTCAATATAATAAAATGAAAATGCAAGGACTAAACAATAGCTTGATATAAAGACTCTACTCTATGTAAACAAAGACAAACCAAGTAGGATATTAAGAATCAAAACACCCAGCCCAAGATGCACAGACAATCAAATGAAGAAGATGATGAGAAAGGCATCGCCCAAAAATCAACCAAAGATAGGTTTCTTGTCATTCCACGAACACTTAACAGTCACAAAAAAGACCAAAGAATACTCAATAATCATCAAAACCTACCCAACAACCATCAAACCCAGCAACCAAGCAACAAAGGTTGATGTACGCAACTAGTCAAGGGAAAAGTGCATATGTACGTGACTGTCAAGCAAAAACCCGTGTATATGTGTCAAAACATAGTCAGACTAAGGCGAAGGCTAAGAAACTCGAACTTAGAGTCAACAGAGGTTGTCAAGAAATCATAAAACAAGAAACGCAATATTAACGAGAGCAATCTAAGGAGAAAAACACTCCAAACCCCGAAAAAGAAGATTCTATCCCCAGTATGGTTGCCAATTCTGTTACGAAGAAAATCTCTCTATGGCTAGGGGTAGACCACAATAGACGGAAATGACTATAGAAATCAACTTTAATCTCAAGTATGCTATATAAACAAATATGCTAGCAATACAAGATAAAAGGCCTACCTCGTCCAGACGTTCGGTGAAGTCCATCGTTGAGCACTTGACCCAAAGAAATATACTTGCAACTAGTCCTCAAAAACCAAGCAACGCAAGCATATGGTGGTAATAGATAATGTTAGCACATTCAATAGCATAATCCATCAATATCCATAACAAATACACCCATGGAATAACAATTAAAATATTCGCAAGATATCAATTGGATGAGAAAAGAGTATTTGTATTAAGATGTAATCAACAGAAATGAATGAGTTACAAACTTCTGTGTCGGCACGGTTCGGAACTGAGAAACTAAGTTCCTTCCAGCTGGGCCTCCACCACTTCAATCCTCCACCAAAGGCAAGAACATATAAGAGAGACAATGAGGTTCTCAATCAATAAGGGAAGAGCTTGGGGGTTGAACAATGTTTTCAGACTTAAAGGACAAAGGGATGCAAACTCAATGTGAAGTGAATAATTTCTCCTCGTTTCCATAGCTCGGATTTGGCCCATTTATAGCCTTCAAGTGGAACTGAAGGATCAAGTCAGAACGTTTCCAGTATATGGAAGTCCAAGGATCATTGATCTCGTGACGTGACATGGAAACCCGACAACATTTTTTAATTTTGGGCACAAATCCCGATGTACGCAGGCTGTAGTGGCGCAACCTACGTATACGCATGTTGTAATATAGGCAGGGCGCGTATATGTGGAAAAATCATGTTTTTAGCTCTGGGATTTACAAAAAGGGACTTCACGTCTGCATAGGGAAATGGAAAAAGGCCCTCTATGTAAGATTGCATAAGGTGAGGCAAATCTTGCTATAACACCTTGGGAGGAAATTTTGATTGATTTTGTACCTAGACTATTAAAGAAACAACATGAATTTGATGCAGTACTTTTCCTTGTGGTTGCTAGGTTTTCAAAGATGGAACATATTTGACCTTGCAGGAAGACAAGTGATGCAATTTACTACACAAATTTATTCTTCAAGAAATTTGTGGGAATCCTAGGTTGTTAAAGACAATCACCTCATACAAGGAGACTATATTTTTAAGTCATTCTTGAAAACACCATAGAAAAATATGGGAGAAAAGTTATAGTTTAGTTCAACATACCATCCTCAAACATATCAAAATACTAATGTGACAAACTAAAGTTTGGGAAATCTATGAAGATTTTTGGTTGGAGACAAAATGAAGTTGTCTAGTCAAGTATTAACACAAAGTAGAGTTATCATATAATAATAAACTATTAAATGACTCTATCGTATTTACTTCTTTTAAGATAATGTGTCGGAGGAATCTAATAAAAGAAACATATTTGATTAATTTACCCACTGACATGAAGAGGAGTAATGGTGCAAAATCTTATTCCATATGTAGAATAGGGAGAGAAAATTTATGCACAAGTCGAAGAAAGATTCCAAGAAAGTAGCATGAGACATAATCAGAGCATATATGTGCACCTAAGATTCAATACACATGAAGTTGGAGACCAAGTGCTAGTGCAGATGAGACTTAATATGTTATAGGCATGTACAACCAATCGAATCTTAGGAATATAGGACCATGCATAATCTAGGGGAAGTTTAGAGAAGGCATGTAGTAACAAATTGAATCTTAGGAAGATGAGGTTGTGCGTAATCTGGAGGAAGTTTAGAGATAATGCATATGAGGTATAGTTTCTTAAGGAGTTTGATAGTTTTATTATCTTCAATGTCATAGACTTGTATTCACACAAAGAAGGAGAGATCATTACATATGAAGACAAATAGAGCACTAAAGAGAGAGGTTGAGAAAGAACCCGAAAGAGATAAAACAAGTGTTGTAAGAGACAGAAATTCAAACAAGAAATGTTGAGTACAAACAATATTACTAAAATGGAAAGATAAGCCAAATGAATATGATATTTGGATTTCAAAGGTAGAGTATAAGAAAACTTTGAGTGATGCAAAGTTAGTGGAAGGACATGCTAATTTGTTTTTACAAGAAGAATTTGATGTAGGAGCATTGAAATAAATTCTTAGTGAGAGTGTAGGAAGCACACACCAAAAAGAAATACAAAATCAAGATGATAACATCTAACAAAGTTTGGGATTAGTGTGGAAAAATAGATAATATGTATACTACCTTGGATATTCCAATTCTTATGTCACCAAAACATATCTCAACTTAAAATGACTACCATGAGACTGTGTTTGACTGCACAACTATCTTTTTGTATTTTTAATGCTTTAACAAAAATAAAAACATACCATTCAGATTCTTTAAGTATTGTGACATATGATATATACTACACTAGAAAAGTCATAGAATGGAACACAAATAATTAGAAACCCGTATGTGAAAGGTAACAATCAATGAAGGATTTTGTCTTCCATCTTCTTATATTATGGAGATTACAATATAGATTACAAAGTTGTCCAAGAGTAATAGGAAGCTATGAGACACTATGGTTGTTGTAGGAAAATCTGCCTGCGAACAAGTAGATCGACCTCTAAGGCTTGACCTTAACCCTAGACAGAAAAGTGCTTATCATGGACACTGAATTTCTTTCGAATCTATCTAAGCCTAATGCATGAGAAGGAAGAGTAACAGAAGTACCTTTTAACTGGCGTTTGTCCCTGCACGCTCCGAATTGCACTCCAATCCTTTGCTCCTCGTTGAGGTCTGCGGACAAATGAAGATACGACCACTTCCTACTCTATTGACATTAGCTTGAAAACAGATCTATCACTGAATGATAAGTTCATGTAGCATCAGACACAAACTAGAAAGAAACAGGCCAAGCATGTCATATTAATGAGAATGACGACAGCAGTACTTACAATCGTAGATGCGAATGCGACAGCTTCGTCAGGTCCCCTTCGTCTAACCCTTGTCTGAAAGATCCACAACCTGGATAGCAGCAGCTGCACTGATGGTTCTTCTCTAGCTGACTCCAGATTTCCTCCAAGATCATAAGTTTCACATACACCTTTCTTCCTCAATCAGCTATGTTCCAACACCACTTATGAGATCATAAGTTTGGTGTAATTCTCTTTTTCCAGTCCTCACTTATGAGATCATAAGTTTGACATCATTCTCCAATTTGCAGCTCCCTTTCACCATTAGAAAGCTTGCTTATATAGCCTTGGAGAGGCTCAACAATCTTGAGATATCTTTGGGGAAGGTGAGGATTTTCCTCCTTCAGTTGAGGACCTGCCCTAAGGTCATGGCTTGATCAGGGATTCGAGCTCAACTGCCTTCCAAGAATGAAAAGAAGCTTCCCCCATCCGTCTCAACAACTTAACAACTGCCCAGAATAGGTAGCGCTCCCTCAAAAGGGGCATCAGAGCGTTGTAGCGCTCCCTAGTAGGCTTTAGGGGGCGTTGGCGCCCTCAAAATATATAACGCTCCTTCAAAAGGGCCTGGGAGCGTTATAACGCTCCCTGACAGTGTAAGGGGAGCGCCGGCGCTCCGAGATAGTGTAAGGGGGAGCGCTCCTCTCCAAAACTCATTTTTTGAGGTGCTTTCAGATGGCAAAAGGTTTGCAAGCTTGTTGACTCATTTCTTCTCTTCCAAATCAGATGTTTGAGGTGTTTCAAGTGTCCTTCTCATGTCGTTATGGGCACGACATAGGCATCATGGCAACATGCTTTGTTTGATGTTTTACGACACTTGTGAGCAACATATGACACTTGCGACCTTGTGAGAAAAATGCGACACTTGCAACACTTGTAATGACGACACTTGCGACACTATCAAAGTGAGTAATTTTGATGTGTAACAATGGTCTTCTATAGTCCTCTATAGTATGCTTTTGTCATGCTCTATTAGTACCTCCTATGCACTCTTTCCCATACAATGGAACAACCGATGACTACTAAAAAATCGAACCCTTTTAGGGTGGCGAGGGGGGTGGGGAGTGTTGTGGTTATAATTTACCCAAAATAAAATATGAACTACAATTTACATGGGGATTAGTATAATGCACCAATAATCAAGAAGAAGCTTGGCCTTGTATCAAGGTTTGAACATTCCCAAATCAAAAGAGATAAAAAAATATCATTTTAATTGGAGACTCTTCTATCATAATTCCTCAAATGCTAAATCAATTTGTCTCTAAGAATACAAGCCCCTAATCTAAATGTTTCTATGGGTGGTGAGGATTTATGACTCTATTGAATACTATCAGGTTCTGAGGGCCTTCAATATCCTGGTAGACACCATGGAAAATGAATGGGTTTCTCTAAATCATGAAATGTTTAGGTTAAATTGGAGGGATCCTTCCTTAGCTCATCTCCCATGAACTATTTCTTTCTAAACTTACTTCCAACTTTGTGGGTGGTTTTCTCTTTGGATTCCTCCAACTTGGATATTTCTTGGTTCTTCCTTTGGTTTTGGATTTGGGTCCTTTTTCAAGGCTACTAATAGTATGGAGGGACATATAGATTCCAGTCATTGTATCTCATGTGAATGTTGGAATACTGAGGGGGGGGGGGGTTGAATCAATATGAGCACTTTTACCACTTTTAACCACAATATATAAACTTCAATATTATCAACAATATATCATCATTGTATCATCTATGTTTTCATTCAATATATCATGAGCATATAAACATAAGGAAAATCACATCAATAACATCACATCAAATGCACAGTACACCAGGATTTATGTGGAAACCCAAATGGGAGAAAACCACATAATGCTTTCTTTTGTATCTAAGAATACATTCATTGGAAGCACTGACTTCGTAATTATCCAACTGCAACTGGAAGGAGGCTACGACCCCCTATTTACAAGATCCAACCTGAAGGAAGCTACAACTTTCTAAATTCTCTGGCTCCAACCAGAAGGAGGCTACAACCCCTTGATTCTCAGGCTCCAACCTGAAGGAAGCTCCAACTTCCTAAATTTTCTGGCTCCAACCAAAAGGAGGCTACAACCCCTTGATTCTCAGGCTCCAACCCGAAGGAAGCTCTAACTCCTTGTGTTCTCTGGCACCAACTGAAAGGAGGCTACAACCCCCTCTCCTTGCCCCATCCTACCGCCCTAAAATATAAGTGTAGACCAAACTGTCACTACCACAATCACTGCCACTGTCACTGTCACCGTCACTATCAATGTCACTATCACTGCCACACCAACCTATCACTGTCACTAATACAAAACCATATCCTTGATCATTAAGAACACCTCTCAACCAGATGCTCAAACATCACCAAACCATGTACATCAACCATGCGCATCAATCATCAACCTATACCATACCATGTATCAACTATGAATATCAACCTATACCATACCATGTACATCAACCTATATCAACCATGCATCAATAATGCACCAACACCTATACCAAACTATGCATCAACCATGCACCAAAACCTGTACCTAACTGTGCATCAACAATGCACCAACACCTATACCAAACCATGAATCAATCATGAACCAAAACTTATACCAAACCATGCATCAACCATGCACCAAAACTTGTACCAAATCATGCATCAACCATGTACCATGAGATGTACCTCAACCATATACCATATCACTCACGATATGTCTCAATCATCCCATACACCATGTACCATAATATATCAACAATGAAGTGCCTCAATAAAGTACTCAAGAATGTACTAATATCACCAACATATGCCTCTAACCATGCACCATATCATCAGCCATTGATCTAAAAATTGAAGAAGAATTGAAAAACTTGAAAACTTATTGCAAGTGAAATGTTATGTGTTTAAAGCAATAGGATCAATTTGCAACACATAAATTAAGGATTACTTATGCAAAATACACATAGACAACAGCATAAACATTGAACATAAACACATGTGCACAGCAATTGATAAAGGAGTTCACCCCTCTTATGGGCTACATCTCTTGGTCCAGCTTCCAATGGATCATTATTATTAATTGCTCAAAAAGTGCTCAAAAACAAGTCTTACAATGCTCAAACTGACAAACCGGATGCTCCAATGGCTTCCCAGCATCCCAAAACCCCTGTCTGGGCTCTTTCGGCACCTAAAACGGTCGAAAAATGAGAAAGTTAGGCCTCCTGGAAGTCTCCTTCTCCAAGCTTGTTGTCTCTGGTTCTACAATTCGCACCCTCCTTGAGTGAACCTGGCTCACACGCTCTTTAAAGCGTAAAAACCCAGCACCGGGTGCAACCGCACCAACGGTGCAAACCGTAGGACGGTTAAGGCGCCTCCAGCCCCTAACCACCTCGGCACCTGGGCATATGGCCATATGACCACGCGCTGGGAAAAAGGTGGTTAAACCATTTGAAAATTGTGCAACAACCGTTTGGGCCCTGCGCCGACACTCAACACACGGGTCGCGGTTTCAAACCCCGCGCCAACATTCAACACACGGTTTATATATACATATAATACATTGCAATGCAATGCATTGCAATATAATGTAATACAATGAATAGTGTGCGCGCCAAAACATTCGGGCTATGCATATATGTTGGGTCATATGCAATGTAATACGTCCACGGGTCAGGGCTATGCCCCGGCCCGCCCCCCTTTTCATTTGGCATAACATTCAAACTTAAATATATGTTTTATGGCATAGTGAACAAGGAACAAATGGCGGAACTTTGGCTAGCAGAGAGTTATGAAGTTATTACATAGAGGGGAGGTCCGGGGGTCGAACCCCATGGACTCCCAATAAACTTTTACATATAACTAACCAATGAGGGGGACACGTGGCGCCCATGGATTGGGCCACGTGTCCTCATATCATTTGCCTTCAACTGGACACGTGTCAACACGCTACTCGCCAACATCAACCAATGAAAATGTGCCACATCATCCGCCTGCCACATCACCGTACGGATGGTACAACCCTGCCACGTCACCATACAGACTATACGGACAGGTACAGTCAGCATCCAAAAGTTTGCATGTTTGCCTTGGCGAACAGATCGCAATATCTTCTCCATACGGAATCCGTTTGAGAAAGTAAATATATTGTCGGAATCAGGAAGATGAGACGGACGCAATGGCACTGTTTTCGTCACATTCCGGGCACTTTGAAAATTGAGCAAAATTTGATCCCCTGATCAGCCATATACCTCAAACAACATGCCAATCTTCCATAGACCATGTACCTCAAACATGTGCCATATTACTCATGACATGCCTCAACTAATTACCATAACCATGTTCCAATATATCCAAGATATGCACCAGCAATAAATTGTTGAAATTTTGGTATGCTCGTTTAACCATAGACAATGTCACATCATTGTCACCTAACCATAGGCATTCACATATGCCACCCCTGAGCACACTAACCTTTACTTAGAATAATTCTGGCAAGACTACTCCATAACCAATAGATAAACCCTAGCTGCTAATTGCATCAAAAACTTAAGACAAGTAGAGCGCTCCTTCTCCAAGGGTATCACACAAGAGACATAGTCCCCATATCCATAGAACAAGTACCATACACAAATCCATCAATTGTAGATGCACTAGTCTCTCAAAATTGTGCCATACTAAGAAATAATTTCACCAAGAGTATCACCAAGAATGTCACCAAGAGAATCACCAAGAATGTCACTTGATAGCGCTAGAGAGAGACCAAGACCAAGAGATGACCGTACGTCCTTATTCCTCTATGCAATTGCAACTACAACTCTCCACAAGACTTGTTCTCTAACTGGGTATACATATAAGCTAAAACGTCCTCTATTTATATTAATCTGTCCAGTGAATTTTCTGGCTAGGCCAACCTAATTTTCTGGTAATTATATTTTCAGCTTATCTTTTTCATGTGGAGCCAGCTTGTCTTTCTAGAAGATAATATTCTAATATTATTTATTTTGCTAGGCCTAATTGTTTTATAGGGTTTCCACACATCTGTTTAATGGTTCACTTTCTTTTGAAATATTCTATTCTAAGTCATAGGTTACACTTGGAGGTTAATACCTCCCGCATCTACCAAAACATCAACACTCCCTCTTAGCTAGGGAGGTATTAACTAATATTTTCTTTATGTAGTGGTCTCAAACACATCCATCCATCTCACATGACATGGGAAAGAATCACATGGTCTTGGAGACCAGTCTACAGGTAGCATCACCATAGCCACACAGGATATCATAAGAAATTATGCACTTTCTCTGGAGTAGTGTACCATCCTTTGTTGGAGTAGCATACCAACCTGCACTGGGGTAATATACCAGTCTGTGTTGGACTAGCATACCAACCTGCACTGGGGTAACATACTAGCCTGCGTTGGAGTATCATACCAACCTGTGTTGGGGTAACATATCAGTCTGCGTTGGAGTAGCATACCAACCTGCACTGGGGTAATATACTAGCCTACGTTGGATTTGTTGGAGTTACTTCACACACATCTAGGATTTATTGTTCCTAAGGTTTTTACTTGTTTATTAGTAATAATTATTCATTATCCAGTCTCCTACATTTTAGGGGAGAATATTCCACCTGGAGAATATTCTCTTTTAGTTGACACTTCAGTTTGACTAGTTGAGTTGAGTTTAGATGTTGCATTGGTTTTGTAACCATGCAACATTGGGATCATCACCAGCTAATGAGGACTTGCCATGGGATCATCACCAGACTGGCGAATTACCCTTGATTCCCTGAGTTAACCCCTCACTACTCTTTGTTCAGTAAGTTAACTGAAGACTAGTTGACTAGTTAACTCAACTAGGTGGTAGTTCACTCTCGTAACTGCCTGCGAGACTAGACTAGGTGGCATTTCACTCCCGTAATTGTTGGTGTGTGTCTATATCACTCTATACCACCACTATGGCACATTGGTTCTCCTCCAATGCGCAATCATTGAGTTATACAAAGTATATCATGTGTAAATTATTCATTATTCATAACGGTTAATGAGAATTCTTTCATTCTTTCTCTCCTTCTTATTTCTCCTTTTCTCTCTACAAATGTGTGTATCATTGTTTAGATAGATCTATTATATGCAGGTTCAACACATTTACATGGTATCAAAGCCAATGGACTACTAATCAAAAGCTACACCAAAATGTTTTTGCAAGTACAAAAGATTGAAGACAGCGAAAAGATGGATTTCCAAAAATAATCCATTCTTACAAATTATTTTGCATGGAAGGAGAAAATAGCCATAAATCTCTGAACCATAGGGTTGTATGGGTTAAACTTGAATATAGATACAGAACTGACATCATCCATAGAAAAATCCAAGTACTTAAATCGCATGGATGAGGCACTCAAAACAATTTGCAGTCTTATTTTTGTCGATCTCCTTTTTCACATATCTTCTTGTAAGAATCCCAATGAAGCCTGGACCACCTTGGAAGGGATCTTTGGAAAATAGGATGAGATGAGGGGACACATGTTGGAGGTGGATATGCTCACATTGGATCCAAAAATCTTTGACAATATCCAATATTTCTTTACAAAATTCAAGGATTTATTGTCGCAACTCAAAGCTTGTGGGGTTGATAAATCGAAGGAGGAGAAACAAATGGTTCTCACCATTCTCTCCAATATTGGTCCTGAATTTTGTGTATTCGTATCCACGTTCCATTCTATTAGATTTGCCTCTAGAGCCACCTGGAAGATGCCTTCTCTTGAGGAATTTATCGAATCCTTGACACAAGACCAAACCAAGCTCATCGACATGGGCACAATCAAAAGCCCAAGGGCACATGCACTCACTTTGCAAGATGGCAGCCACAAATATCATAAATCTAAAGATAAAGATAAATGGAAAGCTCATGCACATATGAATAAAGAAGGGTACACAAAACCATTCACCGATGCCTTCAAATACAAAGGGGAAAAGGGGAGAAATGCACGTACTGTCACAAAGGATTCCATCCAGAATCTGCATGCATGTAAAAACAAATAGATCTAATGACTCAAATAATTCAGCAAAACAACCTTGGATATTGCAGCCCCGAGGGTGCCAAGAAGAAGAAGCCAAAAGATCTGAATCCCCAGAAAGGCAATTCTAGCCATGCCTTGATTGCCATCAACTCCTCTCTCGATGCTTGGATCATAAATTCAGGAGCATCACATCACATGGATGCATCAAAAGTAGTATATTCTTCTTTAGATGCATGCAAAGCTCCTCCTATTCTGATGGGGGACAACTCTTATGTCGAAGTCACCGGCAAAGGAAGGATTGAACTCAACAACTGAATCTTCAAGAATGTGTTGCATGTTCCCAAACTTTCCATCAACCTTCTCTTCGTATATCAGATGATGAATTCTGACACTATAAAGAAATTCATATTCACACCAAATTTCATGGACATCTACAACATGCAAACCAACTTCAGGGTTGCTACTAGTGAGGTAAATCATCAGTCTAAATTGTATACTTTTTTCGAGTTCATTGAACCTGATTCTACTTTGTTGCTTACTCATGTTGATGAAAGTAATAGGATATGGAACTATTGGTTGATGGTCTACCAGACATCCATTTCTCCAAGGGAGTATGTGAGGGATGTGTTCTTGGAAAACATCCTCAAGAGAAATTCGACAAAGGAAAGTATAGCAAACTTTCGCACCTTTAGATCTGATCCACAGTGACCTTATGGGTCCCTTTCTGTATCCATCCATCATCAAAGCGAGGCTTGTTCTCATTTTTGTTGATGATTTCTCACGTTTTACATGGATCTACTTTATCAGGAAAAGATCTGAGGTCTTTCAACACCTCAAAGATTTCAAAGCCCTGGTTGAGACACAGTCCAGAAAGAAGATCAAATTCCTTCGAACTGATAATGGGGGAGAGTATGTAAATCATGAGATTCGTAATTTTTTCCATGAGGCAGGGATTCAGTTGCAGCACACAGTTCCCTATACTCTGCAACAAAATGGAGTTGTTGAGCGGAAAAACAGATCTCTAAAGGAGATGGCATCTTGAATGTTGCATGCAAAGTCAATACCACAGAGACTATGGGCCGAAGAACTTAATTATGCAACATACATCCAAAAAATATCTCCCCATAGATCTGTCAAGGATAAGACCCCCTACGAGGCTTGGAGGGGCCTAAAACTGGAAGTGACCCACTTTCACATTTTTGGTTCACGTGCATGGGCCTGAATTCCCTCTGAAAAGAGGAAGGCACTTGATCCACAGAGCACTGAGTGTATTTTTGTTGGATACCCCGATAGTGTGAATGGATATAGGCTTATTGATATTTCCTTGGACCGACTCATCATTGAGCTAAGTGCCAAATCCGAGGAAAGTGTCTCGCATGCACCTCAACAGCCACATGCAGACACCTTCAATCTTCCACCTGTTTGAGATGATGAGCATGCACATGCCGACTCTTCTTCATACGAGAGATTTGATTCATAGGACTCATATGATTTAGATTCAAAGTTAGTACAGTGAGATGTATATTCATAGCACCCATATGTAGTTGTAGAGCCAAAGCAGAGGCCTAAGTGGGCACAGACTACTCTTCAGGATGCAAGGGATCTTGTTGGTGATCCAGTCGAAACTAGGAGGACATGATCTAATTTCGAGGAGCCTCCTGTTGCACTCACTGCCACTAAACCATTTCCCTCCAAACATCTTTTCTTGGTTCTTCAGATCCACAGTCTTATGGCGAGGCTACTAGAAATCCCTTTTGGGAATCCTCCATGTAGAAGGAATAAAACTCCCTCCTCGAGAACCAGACTTGGGATCTGGTTTCCCTTCCTTCTAGGAGGAAACTTGTCATATGAAGATGGGTCTATAGGACCAAGAGCGCAGCGAATGGACAGATTAGTAGATACAAAGACATGCTTGTCACCAAAGGCTTTCAACAAGTTCATGGTATTGACTATGATGAGACCTTCGCTCCAGTAGCGAAGATGGACTCCATACGATTGGAACTTTTCATTGCAGCAACCAAAGGATGGGAAGTTCATCAGATGGACATGAAGAATCAATTTCTTCATGGTGATCTCTCTGAGGAGATCTACGTGGAGTAGCCTCAGGGATTTATGCAGGACACATCTTTGGTATGTCGACTGAAGAAGTCCCTTTATGGCCTCAAGTAGGCTTCGAGGGCATGGTATGCCAAGATGGACTCCTACCTATTGTCATAGAAATTTGTACGTTGTAAATCAGATATGAATGTCTACATGCTCATGACAGTTAATTCACTTCTACTTTTAGTTATGTATGTTGATGATTTGTTGATCATCGGTTTCTCGACTTCAGTTATTGTTGCAGTCAAGAGGATTCTACATGACATGTTTTTGATAACAGACATGGGTCCACTACACTTCTTCCTTGGACTCAAGATTAGTTAGGATGCAACAGGAATCAAATTGTCTCAGGCCAAGTATGCACGAGATCTCCTTGAGAGATTTCACATGACAGACTGCAAGTCTGCTCCAACTCCTTTCCTATTAGGAGTCAAACTTTAGGATGGCGGGGAGACTCCACTAGTTGATATCACATTGTTTAGACAGCTAGTGGGGAGCTTATTGTATCTCACACACTCCAAACCAGGCCTCTCTTATGCATGGTGCAGTTTCCAGGTTCATGCAGGAGCCGCATGAGCTACATTGGAAGGCTGCAAAGTTTATCCTTCGATATGTACATGGCACCATCACCTTTGGGATTCATTATGCAGCAGACTCTACACTAGATCTCATTGGGTTTACTAATTCTGATTGGGTTGGCGATAGCACTGATCACAAGTCCACATCTAGTTACTCATTCAGTCTTGGTTCTGAGCCTATCTGTTGGTCGAGCAAGAAGCAAGTTGTCATTTCTCTATCTTCACTCGAGGCAGAGTACATAGGGGTAGTTAACATAACCATTCAGGCTATGTGGATACAACATTTTCTCACTGAGTTGGGCATTTTGTTTCATCAGTCGATCGTCATCTAGTGTGACAACCAGAGCACTCTAAAGTTTTGTAGAGATCCAGTTCAGAGGCAGTGGATCAAGCACATCGAGATCCACATGCACTACATCCAGGACTTAGTAAACGAGAGGATCATCGACCTACAGTTATGTGTTATAGCAAGATTTGCCTCACCATTGTTATCTTTCATAGAGGGCCTTTTTCCATTTCCCTATGCAGACTTTTCATCCCTTTTTTTATGAATCCAGAGCTAAAAATGTACATGTTTCCACATATACACTCCCTTACTGTTATGCAAGATGCATATACGCTTGCTGCTCCATTGCAGCTCACATATATCGGGATTTGTGCCAGAAAATATAAAATGAGGTTGAGTTTCCATGTCACGACAAAAGATTTCTGATCCTTGGCCTTCCATATACTGGAAACATTCCAACTCGGCCCTTCAGTTGCATTCTGGAGGCTATAAGAGAACAATTTCGAACTATGGAAAAAAAGGAGAAAGCATTCAACTTTGAGAGCAAAGTTACTCTGGAGAAATTACTTCATATTGAGTCTGCATCCCTTTATCCCTCAAGCCTAAACACAGTGTTCAGCCCCCAAGCTCTTCCCTTATTATTGAGAGGACCTCTTTGCCTCTTTCTCATGAACTTGCCTTTGGTGGAGGATTGAAGTGGTGGGGACCCGGTTGTAAGGAACTTGGTTTCTTGGTTTCAAACCGTGCCAACACGGAATTCTGTAATGTTGACACTTCTACTGATCAATTATTAATAGAAATACTCCTTTCCCGTCCTATTGGTATCTTGCAAATATATGATTATTATCCATGGGCATGTTTGTAATGTTTATTAATGGATTATGCTATCTGATGTGCTAACCCCTTTCGTACCATCACTATATACTTTCTTTTCTTGTTTGTTGAGAACTTCTCGCAGGTATAAAGCTTTGGGTCAAAGTACTCAATGGTGGAACATCATCAAACATTGGATCGAGGTAGGTCTCTTTCTTATATTGCACATTAGTTTATATAGCATGTGTTAGAATTGAGTTGATTTCTACAATCATACCCATTTGTTGTGTTTTACCCTTGGCCATAGAGAGTTTTTCCCTTGTAACATTATGTCCTTCAACAGAACAGATGACATACATATTCACCAAGACCTTCACTGAGAAGAAGTTTCATTCTCTGTGAAGTCGTCTTGGAGTGAAGGACACAATTTCCTAGCAACTGTAGTTATTCTTTTTAGATACATTGTACCTTGAGGGGGGGGTTTCTCGTGAGGTTTTTCCTCTTTTCTCACTTTATTTCAGTGTATCTTTTGTATTTGGGTACCTAACATGGCCTCGTTGCCAGGACCCATTCTTTATTCTCACCATAGTGATGTTCAGGGGGGGTGTTGGAGTTACTTCACACACACCTAGGATTTTTTTTCCTAAGGATTTTCCTTGTTTATTAGTAATAATTAGTCATTATCTAGTCTCCTATATTTTAAGGGAGAATATTCCACCTGGAGAATATTCTATTTCAGTTGACACTTCAGTTTGACTAGTTGAGTTGAGTTTAGATGTTGCATTGGTTGTGTCACCATGCAACATTGGGATCATCACCAACTAATGCGCACTTGTATTGGGATCATCACCATACTGGTGCATTACCCTTGATTCACTGAGTTAACTCCTCACTACTCTATGTTCAGGAAGTTAATTGAAGACTAGTTAACTAGTTAACTCAACTAGGTGGTAGTTCACTCTCGTAACTGTCAGAGAGACTAGACTAGGTGGAAGTTCACTCCTGTAATTGTTGGTGTGTGTCCAGATCACTTTATACCACCACTATGGCACATTGGTTCTCCTCCAATGCACACTCATTGAGTTATACAGAGTATATCATGTGTAAATTATTCATTATTCATAATGGTTAATGAGAATTATTTCATTCTTTCTCTCATTTTCTCTCTGCAAATGTGTGTATCACTATTTAGCTAGATCTCTATGTGTAGGTTCAACACATTTATAGGAGTATCATACCAACCTGCATTGGGGTAATATACTGTTGGGCCCCAACAACTCCCTTCTTTATTTTTAATCAAAATCTAGGGTCCCTCGCAATTTTACTTGGATTTTTTTTTTTTTTTCCTTTGACTTGATTGGATTGGTATTGGTTTGCTTTTTTTCGAGGTTGGTTTGATTTTATATTATTTTTCTTTTATTTGGTTTGAGTTTCACGAAATTCAAATGCCATTCCATTTTTCTTTCTACAGAGTTTTGATGTTGATGGATGAGCTTCATAATTTGGGAGTTTGTTATTACCTCTTCCTTATTGAATTTATCTGGTTTGAGAATGACTTGGTTGAAGACTTGGATTAATAACAATGATTTTACAATAAGAACGTTTATTGTGACACATAGTTTCTATGACATTTGTTCACATCTGATCAATTTTGAATGAGGGAGAAATGAACATAGAAACCTTAATTTAAACGAAAACATTAATTTTTATCAACTGTTTACTTTCGTTTTAATTATGATTATGTTTTTGTCTTTTACTCATTAGAAATCATTTTCACAAAATCATTTGGTAGGTTTAATTAATTAAATTTTTTTCCGAGTTTGCATCTCATTTCAAAATAAAAATAAAAATAAAAAGAATTATCTATCATTTGTTTGATTTTGTGAAAACCCAAAATGAATATTTTTCTTCTCTCCATCAACTTGAAGCTTCTAGAATTTTAAGATCATATTTGAAAGGAAAATATAAACAATGTTTGTTTGGAACTTATAGTTAGTTTAAATTCATTTTAATTTTATTGTTCTAGATTTTGTTTTATTCACAATTTTTAGGTTATTAATTTGGTTTCATTTTGTTTCACAGGTTTCTATTATCAGTTATTTGGTACAGATCTAATCATCACTTGATTTTATTATCTAAATACATCCAAGATAATTGATTCCAAATAATATTGGAGCGCTGCAAATAATTTATGAGCAACAATAGATAAGATTTGGAAATGCATTCAGGAACAGACAAACAATTTTATGGGACTTGTTTCAACCAAACCGTAAGGAATCTGAAGAAACGATTGAAAACACATCTGCAAAATTGACCTATTTAGCTTACAAGCGGGAATTTTTCCAAACAAATGCACAATTTGAGAGATATTTGTGTCCCTTTAGGAGGCAAATTTCAGGTAGCAGAAATTATTAGTGATGCCCAGACTGTTCATTCATTGTATAAATATATGAGAAAGTTCAGAACCAAAGGATAGAGGAAATTGAGAGGAGGATTTTTATCCTTTCTTTTTTTTATATTATTTCTTTTGTAAACTTTTTTCTTTTCAAATGGAGTAACGGATGGTTGGAATATTTGGGAGAATGGACCAGTGTTTTCACAGAAGAATATGGAATTCCAGGTTGCTTAATGGTTTTTGTCCTGTGAGTAAAATGGTTTTGTTTTCATTATAATATCTTCATATTCTTTGAGTAATTGATTATGCATTAATTTAAAATAGCTTTAGTTTGTTTTATCAATACATGGTTAATTGATATCATTTATGTATTAATTTTTTTTAATCTTTAACAGCCTATTATCCCAAAAATTCTTCCTGGACCATATGATGAACATATTTTGTTGAAACTATATGAGAAAGCAGTTTACTCTTTGGCTTTCGTCCTGTGTAGATTTTGCAGTGTTTTTTTATTGTCTTCTCATGTAATTTCTTGATGTGAAATGTTATCTGTGTCGAATTAGCTTTAGTCAGTTCTACACATAACATTTTATATAATGCTTTTATTTATGTTGTTCATTATATTTCGGTTTAATTTATATCTGTGATTGGTCATCTATTCAATTATTTTGAGTTTACATCTGTTGTTAGATAACTGGTAACACCATTCCTGAGAATTGGAATTTCTTTCATTTTCAGTTATTGGACATTTCAAGGTCACATGATATATAATTATTTGCCTTTATGTTGTCATAAACTCTCTCCAGAATATGAAACACTTCCTTGAATTTCTTCAAGAAGTATTATGCTTCTTTTGTCATAGGTTTACACTTGACACGGGTTAGGAGGAGCTCATACAAATACAAAGACATGAATTTAGCTTAGTAATGTTGATCAATGAGAGGTTAGTTAGCTTATTGTTTATTTAATTTGTTGATTTGTGAATGAATAGTGATTGCATCATTTAAACATTAATTTGCTTTGTCTATTTTCATTATATCATTTACAATCTTATTCATTCATTCTTTACTAGTTTGGTATTTAGAGTAATAGAACAATTTTCTTTATATTTAATCTTGTTTAGATCCATTATCTTAAAACAATTATTTTCACAAGGATTTACTTAAACCTTGTAAGTTGTATATAACTATTGTACATAAACAGTGTTAGTTAAGCATTTGTAATAAAAGTGTTGATTGTTGTATCTTTAGTTAGTCCACATATTTTATTTGTTTTAGGATCTTAGTTGGCTAACGACGCCATAAAACCCATCAAGGTAGATTATACCAAACGGCTTGGGTTAAGTAGACAACCTCAGACCGGATCTTCCCTTCCCATTGACGGTGTGTCATAAATGATCATCAACAAATGGTGCTAGAAGGAGGGCCGAGGTAATTTTAATGATTAAATGTTTCACCCCTTAGCCTGTCATAATTCCAGATTTATAAATTCTTCTTTTGTATCATCTTGAAATGCACTAGAAGGAAGGTGAAACTGACAAGCTAGCCTTGCAAGAGTCTTTGTTTCAAATTTATTTAAATTCCCATGGCTCCCCAAATCACTGTGTTGGAACATGTTTTCCACTTCTCATTACCTGATATTCCCAACGAGATAGTCTCTCGCTTTTCCAAACTCACCTTTGATGGTGGGGGGGGGGGATGTATCTGCAAAAGACCATATTAACAAGTTTTGGTGTAAATGCATCATGCACGATATTTCTGATTTAAAGGTTTTATGTAGATTGTTTGCTTTTACTTTTAGGGGCCGGATTAAAAATTGGTTTGAGTCTTTTCCAGCATATCACATTATTGATTGGTTTTAATTTGTAGAGGAATTTTTAGATGCTTTTGAAAACTATGATTAGAATCAATTATGTGAAGAATTTTAGAATTTACTAGTCAATGACAATTCATCTCCATAAGTCTTTTCAAAAAGAATCCATCAAGTTCTCTGTAAATTTAATCTTGATGGCATGTCATTTGTACTAAATCTCTTCTATGATGCTTGCACCACTTTCATCCAGTCATATTCAATCGCGAATGATGAATTAGTTACAAATCCTATCACTCAATTGCGAGAAGAAATTTGTTCGCATGAAGAGAAGAATCCATCCAAAAAATTTTAACAAGCAAGGGAGGTAGAATCTATTGAAAAGGTTCTTACTGACAATCAAATTGGTTTTTCCTATGAATCATTGTATACTCAGTCCTCGACCATCGTAGAGGAATATCTGATGTTGGGTCAAGGTGAATTTCCATATTCTTCGAACTCTTTCTCTAATCATTACCTAAATTTAGTTATTGAAGAACACTTAGGTGACGAAAACGATATTAAGCATTCTAACATTCCAATGAAACTGATTAGAGATGTAGATCTTCAATTGGAAGAAAAAACCTTAAACCCTCATCTAAAAATCATACCTTATCCACAGGAAAGATTAGATGTTTGCCATGAAAGTTTTGAATTGTCTATCATACATGAGGAAAATTTAGATGATCATATTATGTTGAAGGATTTATCACCAAAATAGAATGAAAGTCTTAAGAAAAGTGAAGAAGAATGTCTTGAGAATACCATTGTTAAATATCATAGCTCAAGAGATTCTTTTCATGTGCTCATTTCTGATTCCTTTTACTCTTTATATACTGATCTCTTCTTAGATTCTGGTGGACATGATACTTTACCCATGGTATCTTACTCTTTTCCGTCACAATCAGATCTTTTCGATATGCCAAGATTTGGTGAAATTAATTCCAAACATAACATTTATGAAGTTAGATTTGATGCTTTTTCACTTTCATTACTCGCATGGAAAAAAGACATGTTGCAAGATGATTTCACACGATTTATTTTTGAAAAAGACAATGCACTCATTCTTATGGAGATCAAATATTCTACATTTCATATTCGTTCTTTGATTAGTTCGAATTTTAATGTTTATGCTTCACATTTTGAAACGATCAATCTCATCAAAGGAAGCGTTCAAACCAATAATCTAATTGATGTCATGAATCCTCTTATGATGTGTTCCCCGTTGATATATCCATTTCATCAAAGTCATAGTTTGCATTCTAATTTTCATGATAGCATTGAATATTGGCTTCATAATTCATATCTAAAAAATCTTCAGAGTAATGGTAAAGTCATGCTTACTTTGTTTCTTATTGAAAATCTAGGGGGTAAGCATGACGTGCTTTTTGCATATCCTCCATGCGAAGAAATTCGTGAACAAGTGGAGAATTGTCAAGAGAATGGGGAATTTCCATGTTGTCCGATGGTTATGTCAGGTTGTTGAAGGAAAATTTCCCTGCAGACAAGTAGATCTCCTCTTGAGAGCTAGACTCTTAACTCTTAAAACAAAAGATGTTTATCATGGACACTGACTTCCTTTTAGATCTAGATAAACTAATGTGTGAGGAGGAAGGAGAAAATAAGTACATTTTACCGGTGTTTGTCCCTGCACGGTCCGAGTTGAGCTCCAATCTTACGCTCCTTGATAAGCCCTCTAGACAAACAAAAGTACAAACATTTTCCTACTCTACTGAGATTAGCTCGAAATAGATCTATCTATAAGAGACAAATTCATGTGAGATCAAACACAAAATTGAAAGAAACAAGCCAAGCATATTATATTCATAAGAACAACAATGAAGAAAACTTACAACCATAGATGTGGGTGCAGCAGATTCATCAAGTTCCCCTTGTCCAAACCCTTGCTTAAACAGTCCACACACAGAATGTTGATGCTCCAAATGACATACCACTCATGAGATCATAAGTTTGGTATAATTCTCAATCTCCATTCCCCCTCCTCCATGGAAACCCCTCATTATATAGAATTTGGAGGTTTAACCACCATGGAGAAGATCTCTCATAAAATCCACTAAGAAAGGGATCTCTAAGATATTTGGGGAGAAAATATCTCTTAAGGATTTTGGGGAGGAAATATATCTCAAGGATTTTAAGGAGGAAATATTTCAACCATCCATGAGATCCTCCACCTTCCCTAAAAAATAGGAAACCAAATGTGAGGTGGATCCTCACACTGACTCTTCCAGGACTCACCATCGGATTACCAGTTTGGTTGTTCCCCACTCCGGTGATCCCGAATCCTCCCAATTTTTCAACTGCACCTAACACTTTAGATGTCATTACACCACCCACACATCAACCTCATGTCAAATTTTTGCCTTCTTCGTCCATCAAGTCTCCTTCCATTTCTCCTTCTTCGCCTAGTGAAAGCTCTAAAGCAAGTAGCCAAGTTGATCAAAAGAAGAAGAAATGGAAAGAGAAGAAGAAGAAAAGCCTAAAAAGGACCAAGGCCCCAACAACATCAAATGTTGGCTCTAAGCAACTAGTTACCGTTAATAGTACTGGGAGTGTTGATGAGGTCAACAAGATTAAAATGAAGAATCTGAAACCCAAATTCCCTTGCAGTCTTTGTAAGGGTGACCACTTTCTAAGGGATTGCCCCGGTCTTATCAAGGTCTTAGAAATGTGGTCCTCCACGTCATCGGCCTCTGCTGGACATGCTAATGATACCCTGTTAACTAGTGATGTTAAGGTTGGTAAGAAGAAGACAACTGTCAAGTTTCCTTGCATGTTATGCAAGGGTGATCATTACTCTTACCTTTGTCCTTGCATAGATGAGGATTCTTCTCTTTTGGAAAAACTTCAACTTCCAAAAGGTTATCGTAAGCTTTCCCCCAACTCATCGTTAGTTGATGAACTGGTCAATCTGGTTCCATCCCCGGTCAGTCCAATTGATCAGGTGGTCAATCTAGTTTCCTCCTCGATTGAACTACAAACCCAAGTAGTTGATCAAGTTCCATCATCGATCAGCCCCACTCTTCATCAAAAGAGTGTAACCCAAGTGGTCAATCAATTTTTATCCTCAGTCGATCCCACTCTCCTGTTAGAGAGTGACTCCAAAGAGGTCGATCCATTTCCACCCGTAGACCCCATTCTCCCCTTGGAGAATGAAACCAAAGTGGTCGATCTGGTTCCGTCATCGGTTGATCCCACTCCTCCTTTGATGAGTGCCAAAGTGGCTGATCCATTCCCTTCCTCGGTCAGTCCCACCCTTCATACGAAGAGTGCCAAAGTGGTTGATCCAGTCCCTTCCTCGGTTAGTCCCACCCTTCATCCGAAGAATGCCAAAGTGGTTGATCCGGTTCCATCATTGGTCAATCCCACTCTTCCTTTGAAGAGTGCCTGCGTGGTCGATCTGATCCAATCATCGGTCGATCCTACTCTCCCTCTAGAGAGTAAACCCGATACTGCCCATGTTTTCTCGTTGATACAGAATCTACCATGCCGAGGGGCATTCCTCCTTCTCCCGTGAAACCCCCTCCAAGTAATGAGGCCATCTTTTTTTATTGGGGTGCATTAACTAGACCTCATCTTCCCTCTCACATTCCTTTCCAAATTACAATACAGGTTTGTGGTCAGGACGTTCCTCAAACGCTGATAGATGAAGGTGCGTCCGTTAGTATTTTGTCTTATGTTTCTTGGTACGCTTTGGGTTGTCCGCAGCTTGCACTGGTTACACAGAAACTGTTAGCTTTTAACAGAAGAACTAGTCAACCTTTAGGGACCCTCCCTCAGTTTCCCGTAACTTTGGGAGGGAAAATTGTCTTTATTGATGTCATGGTAGTCCGAGACCCCTTGGATTTTGCTTTACTCCTTGGGCGGGATTATGTCTATTCCATGAAAGCTATTGTGTCCACTCTTTTCTGTGTGATATCTTTCCCTCACGATGGAATAATTGTGACTATTAATCAACTTTCATTCATCAGTCCTGACGTGATTACCTCCCTAAATGGTTCTTATATGCAGACAATATCACCCCCGCCACATGTCAATTATGTGGCGTTGTCTCCAATGACTTAAACTTCTGATGATTTGGATCTGGTAGTGGACATGGTGATTTCTTTGGTAGGGTTATTAGAGCCTGATCTCCTTACCCCTATTGTGACACTCGACATGTGTTCCTTCCCAAGTGATTATCTTCCATCCAGTGAAGATCTCCTAGAGGCCATGACTCAGTTTTATCCCTTGACATGGCATCCTTCTAGAGCATTATCCTCTTGGAATCCATGATCAAGAAGAGGCCACGAGCATAGTTTCTCTTCTCTATGGCAAGCTCGTTAAAAAATGAAACAGAGGTTATGAGCATAGTTTCTCTTCTCTGTGGCAAGCTCGTTAAAAAATGAAACAGAGGTTACGAGCATAGTTTCTCTTCTCTGTGGCAAGCTTGTTAAAAAATGAAACAGAGGCCCTAAGCATAGTTCTTTTCCTGTGTCAAGCTCATTAAAAAATGAAATAGTCACCTCTCTTGAACCTTCTTTTCATCCATCCTTCTCCTTTTTCTCATCTACTAGAGAAATTGGTGACAACCTCAAAGTTGATGAATGAATTGAAGGTTGGAGGGCATGTCTCCAGCCTTTGATGATCATTCTAGAGTGAAGCCACTAGCTTTTCAAGCTGGGGGCATACCGAGCTTAGTCTTTGTTCTTTCTCGTGCTCGTAAATACATGAGAATGCATCCGGGTAAACTTTTATCTCTTTTTCGGACCTGTATGGATACACGAAAAAGGAACCCTTTGGAGTTTTCTTTAAGCTCTTTTCAGACTCTCTAAACATGAAAAGATTGTCGAGTGATCTTGCTTCCTTTCCCACTCATTAAAAGGTTTGAAAGGGCATCTTTCGAGTGATAATTTATCTCTTTTTCGGCCTCGTGAGGCTAACATTACGAAAAAGGACAACACTAGATTCATCTTTAAGTTCTTTTCAGACTCTCTGAACATGAAAAGATTGTCGAGCGACCTTGTTCTCTTCACGCTCGCTAAAGTATTTGAATAAAATGTCGGTTGAGCGATAGTTTATCTCTTTTTCAGTCTCATCAGACTACTTTATGAAAAAGGAATTGAGAGAGTTCTCTTTTAAGTGTTTTTCCGGACTCTATAATCATGAAAAACCTTCGAGTTTTCTATCTTTGGACTCATTAAACAAACATCGATAGGCCCATACGGGATCGAACCTTTACTTCTTCTAGTTCATTAAATAAAGGAAGAGGAACTTACCGAAGGTGAGTTATATTGAGCATGTGTTACCCTCCTCGAGCTCATTAAATTAAAAAGAGGTACTCGTCTATCTAGATGGGGGAACAAATTGAAAGAAGCAAGCCAAGCAGTTTTTGAGAACATTACCAAGCAACTCTTAGAGTTTCCCTTGAACATGGACCTTTGTCTTTGTGCACATCTTAATCCACTGAACCTATGCACTGAACCAATCCTCTGAGTTTTTCTTACTCCTTTGGGTCACCCGACGAAAGTCACGGTATCCATTGCATCATCGTTTTTTGGTCCATGTCATGTTTCTGTTGTTGTGCCTCAGTGTTCAAGGGAACTATCCGCCTCGAGAGTCAACCATCACAAATATCTTGTCTCAATACCCGTGTCAGTCCATGTTCATTTGATCTACCAATTACATCTCTGTGTCTCTTTCGTGTCATTGATGGGGGATACATCAAGGCCCTCCTTCGACGAGTCTATTCCTATCGACTTCAACACATTATCCAGGAACTAGACTTAGAAACCAGTTAGTACTTTGGGACCTGCATGCCTCAATCGCAGGCCCCCTCACATTCGACAGTGGGTTTACATCATTGACCTATAATCGGATGATTCCACGGATGTTTGACTTCAGCTCATCCATTCACATTCATTGGAATGTACTAGAGTACCTTGGGAATCATTGACATCAATGGTGATCTCCCTCGCGCTTGTTAACGATTTACATCATTGACCGGTAATCAAGTGGTATCTGCCATGTTAGACATCAGGACATCTATTCACATGGTTAGATTCGTACTACATCGGGATCGGTAAGAAGACCCTGGGTTGAGTGATCACTCTGATATGTACTTTGCCCAGGTTGCAACGGAGTTTCTCTTGAACCATGACACGTATATTGTCACATAGATCCACTTTGTATTGGTCATGGCTATGTCTTGTCATCTCGTAGATCCACTGTGTATTCTTCGTGGCTACGATCAGTTCAGGTCATGGGAGTATAGATCCACAGTGTATTTTCAGTGGCTATACCTTTTATCAATATAATTATGGATTCGTAGTGTACTTTATGGCGGCCATATCTTGCAAGTCTTGATCACCCAATCATAGGTATGCCTGCCTTGGGTTTGAAGCATGTCATAATATTTGTTGGATGTTTGTGTGAATCTTCTATCAGGTTCTCTGAGTCCACACCCTTGCTTTAAAAGATTTGTAAAGTGTTTCGGCCATCATCCTCTCTTATGACCTCACACTTTAGGGGGCATTCTGTTACACATGAAATTTGCACACCTAGGTACCTCGCCCTAAGTGTCGTAAAGTGTTTTATAGGTGTCACATACAACTTGACACCATGGAATAACCTATGTCACAATCCCTAGTCAATGTAGAGGAGGGATATATTACATGAAGGCAAAGAAATACTAAGTACACATGAATTATTATTAATATTCATGGAAAAGAAATTGATTAAGTGAGAAAATCAAGTGCACATGAATTATTATTAATATTGATGAAAAAGGAAATAATTAAGTGTGAGGATCCACCTCACATTTGGTTTCCTAATTTTAGGGAAGGTGGAGGATCTCATGGATGGTTGAAATATTTCCTCCTTAAAATCCTTGAGAGATATTTCCTCCCCAAAATCCTTAAGAGATATTTTCTCCCCAAATATCTTAGAGGTCCCTTTCTTAGTGGATCTGATGAGAGATCTTCTCCCTGGTGGTTAAACCTCCAAATCCTATATAATGAGGGGTTTCCATGGAGGAGGGGGAATGGAGATTGATAATTATACCAAACTTATGATCTCATGAGTGGTATGTCATTTGGAGCATCAGCATTCTGTGTGCGGACTGTTTAAGCAAGGGTTTGGACAAGGGGAACTTGATGAAGCTGTTGCACTCACATCTATGGTTGTAATTTTTCTTCATTGTTTTTCTTATGAATATAATATGCTTGGCCTGTTTATTTCAATTCTGTGTTTGATCTCACATGAATTTGTATCTTATAGATATATCTATTTTGAGCTAATCTCAGTAGATTTGGAAGTTGTTTGTACTTTTGTTTGTCTACAGGGCTTATTGAGGAGCATAAGATTGGAGCTCAACTCGGACCGTGCAGGGACAAACACCGGTAAAAGATACTTGTTTTCTCCTTCCATGGGTATACCATCAAGTGACCCCTGATATACGATCTGAACACTACAAACAGTTGAACCACGGAGGGATAATCTCCGTAATTCACCCGAATGCGACCTCTTGTGTAACCTCTGTGTGAGAGGGGGATCCCAGAAAGCCTATATGACAATTGTATTTCACTATCCCTACTGCAAGATACTAATTTTGTTTGATAGCTTTGGAAAGTTATCCTTTCAACCTATTCCAAATCCCTACACCTTAAACTAATGTAGGTTTGCTAACAAAGATGTAAAAAGTCTGATAAAGTTTAGTTTAGCACTTGATTTTTAAGGTTGTTTTTACTCAAAAGGAAAATTGCGTGGACAATATGGTGGTTTTACCGACTTGAAAGTTATGCAAAGGGATGAATATGCAATCTTTTCATTTCGATGAAAACTATGCTACGTGAAGGAGAAAACATTCATCATTTTAGATGCACAATGTCCCAAAAATGCTCGAAAACATGCAATTGTGCTACTTCAAATGAAAGCTAGTTTCACTACCTAAAATCAAGAATGAATATATGTTCTTTGTTTGATTATTATGTCTACATAAATTAAACACAAAAACTTCAATGCTCCATTACTTTCAATCAGGAGAAAGAGTCCTATGCAGATGCAAAACACACGAAGAAAAAGACTACAAACAAAGCACGCACTCAAGGTAGTGAGAAATGAAAGAAAAAAAAGAAGAAGCTTGGTATAAAAAGAAATCAATCAAGGATCCTAAAACCAACAAGCATCCAAGGAGTGCAATAAAATGCAGAGAAGAATCCAAAAAGAGACAGGGAGAAAGAGAAAATACCCAAATTGTCCCGACAAAACAAGCAGCTAGAAAGAGAAATTTTCACATTTTTGAAAAGGGTTTCAAGATCCAATAAAGACAAGAGGGAGTGATAAGCATCAAAAACCAATCCAAAGAAATTCACAAACCATTCACAAAGACTGGGTAAAGATTTCCACAAAACAGGTTACAAAAAACTAATGAGAAAAAGGCAGAAAAACCCCAAGAAGGAGGTTGGCACTCCCCCAAAAGGGTACACATAGCGTTATAATGCTTGTCTAAGGTCTTTAGGGAGCATTGGCACTCTGATATCAAGGACAGGGGGCGCCAAGCTTCCCAGAAGCTCAGAAAAAGAGCCAAAAAATTGCAAAACATTCACCCAAAATGCATAAAAATTGGTGAAAATGTAAGTGAAGATGGGAGAAGGCTAATGGATCATAAACAAATAGAAAAAGTGATATCAAAGGTGGTAAAATTTCAGGGACAAACCAAGGAAAGACAATAGGATTCCTTCCCCAGCGGAGTCGCCAATTTCTGTTGAAGGAAAATCTCCCTGCAGACAGGTAGATCTCCTCTTGAGAGCTAGACTCTTAACTCTTAAGACAGAAGATGCTTATCGTGGACACTGAATTCTTTTTAGATCTAGATAAACTAATGTGTAAGGAGGAAGGAGAAAAGAATTACCTTTTACCAGTGTTTGTCCCTGCACGGTCCGAGTTGAGCTCCAATCGTACACTCCTCGATAAGCCCTCTAGACAAACAAAAATACAAACAACTTCCTACTCTATTGAGATTAGCTCGAAATAGATCTATATATAAGAGACAAATTCATGTGAGATCAAACACAGAATTGAAAGAAACAGGCCAAGCATATTATATTCATAAGAACAATAATGAAGAAAACTTACAACCATAGATGTGAGTGCAGCAGCTTCATCAAGTTCCCCTTGTCCAAACCCTTGCTTAAATAGTCCACACACAGAATGTTGATGCTCCAAATGACATACCACTCATGAGATCATAAGTTTGGTATAATTCTCAATCTCCATTCCCCCTCCTCCATGGAAACCCCTCATTATATAGGATTTGGAGGTTTAACCACCATGGAGAAGATCTCTCATCAGATCCACTAAGAAAGGGATCACTAAGATATTTGGGGAGAAAATATATCTTAAGGATTTTGGGGAGGAAATATCTCTCAAGGATTTTAAGGAGGAAATATTTCAACCATCCATGAGATCCTCCACCTTCCCTAAAAAATAGGAAACCAAATGTGAGGTGGATCTTCACACTTAATTACTTCATTTTTCATGAATATTAATAATAATTCATGTGCACTTGATTTTCTCACTTAATCAATTTATTTTCCATGAATATTAATAATAATTCATGTGTACTTAGTATTTCTTTGCCTTCATGTAATATATCCCTCCTCTACATTGACTAGGGATTGTGACATAGGTTATTCCATGGTGTCAAGGTGTATGCGACACTTATACAACACTTTACGGCACTTTGGGCGAGGTACCTAAGTGTGCAAATTTCATGTGTAACATAGGTCCCCATAATTTTGGCAAGTTTTCTTAATCTAGTTACATTCTTCCATGTTTTTGTGATCCGTATCATGACAGAATTGCATATTGGTTGGAGGGTTCATATATTAAAAAAATTTGACAGAATGATAAGGATATACTTACTTTATTTCTGAATGAAGAACAAAAAGGAAAAGGTAAGTATGATGTATTTATTTTTATTTCTGAAATACTTCAATCCATCTTACTAATTGGAAATTTCTTTGTCTTTGCAGGATTGGAGTTACTACGATGGCTACATTGGAAGCACGACTTCACTTAGTATTTTGATTTGTTTAGTAGTTAGAGTAGGTTTAGGAGTAGGTTTCCTTTAGTTTTCTTTATCAATATTTATTTTTGTAATAATGCAGTTATGAACACAAGTGGGTACACCAAGAGAACCATAATATGAATGTTGTTAAGGAAGTCCACTTTAATGATTTTCTCTCTGGTTTTCAAAAACACATTATCATCATGGAAATTTTACAATGGAAAGTAAAGAGATAAGTAAATTTGAACTATCAATTCACCTGAATTTAACCTTGACCCAAGGTTCCACAAGTAGGACTGCACTCATCTTAATAAGGATTTTTCTATTTTCTTTTAGTCTCTTTTATTTTTAATAATAATTCTTGGTTAAAGTAACATCTTATGCATCACTATCTTAAGAAAAGAACTTGCTCGCACATGATATTTTATATGATTTAATTCTTTATTTTACAGCGGGATACTAGTAGATCCCAAAGCTCGAGTTTATCTTTGGCCAAAATTGTTTCTGAAAGTGTTTTTTTTCTATTTCAATTTTGTTTTTTTTATGCACTTTCGAATTTTTAATCCCATTAATAAAAATTGATTTGATTTGTTGTGTGTTTTTTTGTTTTCTTTGAATGAGCTTTCTTCTTGTCTGTCTTTTTGAATAAATATATTTATGATCAAAGAGCGATTGTCGAAGGAAGCATTCATTTTAAGACTTGTGTTTCTCAAGCAATTTGAAATAGTTCAAAGAGGTCCTAATATTAAGATATAGCTTAGACAATTGATTTTTAAGTCAATTGTCACTTTCATTTTGTCCTCAAATTTTCTTTGCCAAAGTATTACACCAGAGATGTGGTTTAAATCTTTGAGAATTATGATGATATTTAAACTTTTTATGCCATCCATATTCTTAAGGAATCATTTTTAAGTGCTTCCCCATTCTCTAGATGATTTCTTAAATGAAATCTAAAATCTATAAACCATGATAAAACTTCCAGTTTTGAAAGCAAATAAATAACATGATCAACTATTCACTTGTATTGTAATTAACCTCCAGTATCACCCCTCTCTCTTTGTCATCAATAAATCTATAATTGTATTATTATTTAAAAGTGGCATAAGAGGGTTGAAATCACTTAAGTGTGGGAAGTGTGTGTAAACCCGTCGGGGTACTAAACAGGCTCGTTGGCAGTGGGTAAATGCACACATGATACCAAGACAACTTCGTCAAGGTATTGAACAGGCTTGCTGGCAGTGAAGCAATGTCAGGTCAAGAGGTAGCAAGTATATGCATTTAAATTAACTTTTATGGAAGTATACATCATGTGAATACAACTATTGGATGGGATTAAAGCATTTGAGTGGGTTAAATGACATCCTTGCTGAGGCTATGGACGCCTGCTGGCAGCAGTGGCTCTGTCAATGGTATTGAAGTTCTTTTATAAACATCGTGACTCTTTGATTAAAACATTATTTAAGGTTATAATCCCCTGCAAAGCAAATTCTATTGTCTGGTTATAACATTGAGCTTATCCTAATACTATATGGTCTCAAAGTGAATTTATTTCAGGGAGCTTAAATCCTTTTTCAAGTCTTATTATTTTCTTCCTGAGATGAAAGCTTACCAGATCATAAATAACTGCTTCTCCCAGTGAGACACCATTTGTTGGGCCCCAACAACCCCCTTCTTTATTTTTAATCAAAATCTAGTATCCCTCGAAATTTTAATTGGATTCTTCGTTTTTCTTTTCCTTTGACTTGATTGGATTGGTATTGGTTTTCTTTATTTCGAGGTTGGTTTGAGATTGTATTCTTTTCTTTTGTTTGGTTTGAGTTTCATGAAGTTCAAATGCCATTCTATTTTTCTTTCTACAGAGTTTTGATGTTGATGGACGAGCTTCATAATTCGGGAGTTTGTTATTACTTCTTCCTTATTGAATTTATCTGCTATGAGAATGACTTGGTTGAAGACTTGGATTAATGACAATGATTTTAATGGAAGAACATTTATTGTGACACGTCATTTCTATGACATTTGTTCACATTTGATCAATTTTGAATGAGGGAGAGACGAACATAAAAATATTAATTTAAACGAAAACATTAATTTTTATCAATTGTTTACTTTCATTTAAATTATGATTATGTTTTCGTATTTTACTCATTATAAATCATTTTCACAAAATCATTTGGTAGGTTTAATTAATTGAATTCTTTTGTCAGTTTACATCTCATTTCAAAATAAAAATAAAAAATAAAAAGAATTATCTATCATTTGTTTGATTTTGTGAAAACCCAAAATTAATATTTTTCTATCAGTTATTTGGTATTGATCTGATCATGGCTTGATTTTATTATCTAAATACGTTCCATGTAATTGATCCAAAATAATATTGGATTGCTGCAAATAATTTATGAGCAACAATAGATAAGATTTGGAAATGCGTTCAAGAACAGACAAACGATTTTGTGGGACTTGTTTCAGCCAAATCATAAGGAATCTGAAGAAACAGTTGAAAACGCATCTACAGAATGGACCTATTTAGATTACACGCGGGAATTTTCCCAAACAAATGCACAATTTGAGACATATTTGTGTCTCTTTACAAGGAAAATTTCAGGTGGCAGAAATTATTAGTGATGCCCAGACTGTTTATTCATTGTATAAATATATGAGAAAGTTCAAAGCCAAGCCAAAGGATAGAGGAAATTGAGAGGAGGATTTTTATCCTTTATTTTTTGTATATTATTTCTTTTGTAAACTTTTTTCTTTTCAAATGGAGTAACAGATGGTTGGAATCTTTGGGAGAATGGACCTGTATTTTCAAAGAAGAATATGGAATTCCAGGTTGCTTAATGGCTTTTGTCCTGTGAGTAAAATGGTTTTGTTTTCATTATAATATCTTCATATTCTTTGAGTAATTGATTAAGCATTGATTTAAATTAGTGTTAATATGTTTTATCAATACATGGTTAATTGCTATCATTTATGTATTAATTTTTTTTAATCTTTAAGAGTCTATTATCCCAAAAATTCTTCCTCGACCATATGATGAACATATTTTGTTGAAACTATATGAGAAAGCAGTTTACTCTTTGGATTTCGTCCTATGTAGACTGTGTAGTGTTTTTTCATTGTCTTCTCATGTAATTTCTTGACGTGAAATGTTATCTCTGTCGAATTAGCTTTAGTCAGTTCTGCACATAATATTTTATATCATGCTTTTATTTATGTTGTTCATTATATTTTGGTTTAGTTTATATCTGTGACTGATCATCTATTCAAGTATTTTGAGTTTAAATTTGATGCTAGATAGCTGGTAACGCCATTCCTGAGAATTGAAATTTCTTTCATTTTTAGTTATTGGACATTTCAAGATCACATGATATGTAATTATTTGTCTTTCTGTCATCATCAACTCACTCCAGAATATGAAACACTTCCTTGAATTTCTTCAAGAAGTATTATGCTTGCTTTTGTCATAGGTTTACACTTGACACATGTTAAGAGGAGCTCATACAAATACAGACAGATGAATTTATCTTAGTACTGCTAATCAGTGAGAGGTTAGTTAGCTTATTATTTATTTAATTTGTTGATTTGTGAATGAATAGTGATTGCATCATTTAAACGTTAATTTGCTTTGTCTATTTTCGTTATATCATTTACAATCTTATTCATTCATTCTTTATTAGTTTGGTATTTAGAGTAATAGAATAATTTTGTTTATATTTAATCTTGTTTAGATCCATTATCTTAAAACAATTATTTTCACAAGGCTTTACTTAAACCTTGTAAGTTGTATCTAACTATTGTACATAAACAATGTTAGTTAAGCATTTGTAATAAAAGTGTTGATTGTTAGAGTTGTATCTTTAGTTAGTCCACATCTTTTAGTTGTTTTATGATATTAGTTGGCTAACGGAGCCATAAAACCCGTCAGGGTAGATTATACCAAATGGCTTGGGTTAAGTAGACAACCCCAGACCGAATCTTCCCTTCCCGTTGACAGTGTGTCATAAACGCCTGTCAACATATACGAGCCTGCGTTGGAGTAGCATACAAACATGTGTTGGGGTAACATACCAGCATGCATTGGAGTAGCATACCAACCTGCGCTGGGGTAATATACCATCCTACATTGGAGTATCTCCCACTATTGGGGATCACATCACTTCCCGCTACTGGGCAACACATCAATTTTCACTACTAAAGAAAAAAAATTAATTCTCACTACTAGAGAAATATATTTGGACCACTCCAAGCTTGTCCTTGACTGAGGCTTGGTCAACATATCTGCTACTTGTTCATCGATAGTAATATATTGGAGCTTCACTGCTCCCTTTTGTACCATTTCTTGGGTATAATGGTACTTGATCTCGATATGCTTAGACCTGTCATGGAACATTGGGTTCTCTAACAAATTTATGCTACTCTGATTGTCTAATCCAAAAAGGATATAGAGAAGGCCAAGAACAACTTAGAAATCGCAGAGGCAACTCAGAATGCTCAGAATGGCTTCAGCAGACAGAGAAAGGGAAAAAATTCAAAGTTCCTAAAACTCAGTGAAAAAAACATGATCGCGAAGAGCGCATCGCAAGATTTCTATCAGCGTAAATGGTTTGTCAAACGGATTTATGGATCAAAAGATATTCGTGGTCAAAGTTTTGGTCAACCTAGCCCAGTCAACAAGGATGAGTCAGCATCTATGCTACTGACGTCAGCATTAGTACAGATGACATCATCATTTGTACAACATACATGGAAAACACATAGGATGACATGTGTCATGTTGACATCAACATGATGACATGGCAGCATGAGAGGTTGCCATGTGTCACTCATTTTTGGACTTTTTGGTCCAACATGTGGACCAATGAAAAGTTTCCATGTGGAAATCCATACAAGACACGTGGCATTCGTACATTACATGGCAGGATGATGTGGAATCCATACATTATGTGGCAAGCTGACGTGGAATCTATACGACATGTGGCAGGGTGACATGGCAGACAGGTGATGTGGTAGGCTGACTGTGCAACGAGGTGACATGGGCCAATGATTGGCTATCACATGGCCCAGTCATGGGCTGCCACGTGGCAGTGGGAAAATTTCCAATGACGCCCAGCAACCAAAATTTAAAAATATATATAAATTATATGCCGCCAAATCTTGCGATGGTTCCACTAGATTTGGTGGCATATTCCGTCAGCCGCCAAATATAGATTCTGCTAGAAATAGCATAGCAGGTCCCACCATATTCTTCGTCGTTTTAATAGCCACCCGCCATTTTAGTAGTCGCTCAACCAAATATAGTTGTGTGCCAAAACATTTATAACAAGGAGCCAAAAAGGGGAGGCCTGTGGGATTCGACCCCAGGACCTCCACCAACCTACAGACTTAAAATATCCCCAGTAACCAATGCGCCAACCACGTCATTAATGTTTAACCACCCGAATTTTGTATAAAAAGGGGCCTCCACCAGTGTACAGAACAGAGGAGAGACCAGGGTGTGGATTTCGATATTTTTCCCAATCATTTATTGCAAAGGCAGGGCGCGAAAACTGAGGCAGGGTGTCTCTTGGGCCTGGAAATGCTAGACTTGGATCGAGGAATGGAGATAGTCATTTTTAGGTAATTCGATGCCACGAACGCAGCGGTGATGTTATTTTTTTTTATCTGAGCAAAGCTTTTGTAACTTAACTCCATAATGAGGTATACTTATGTATTTTGCCCAATTCTTTTGTGGATTTAATAAAAAGGCCTACCCATTTGAGAGAAGGACCTAAAGACGTAGTCCACCAGGGAAAAACTCTGTTATCAAGTTTTTGCATTCATATTGCATGCTTATGTCTCTTTCCTTTTGATTTTTTCCTTCTTTATGGTGTACTTTAGTGTATGCTCATTTAATACAATTCTTTAATAAGTCACCTGACGAAAAGATCCTGGATCATGTTGGTATCAGAGCAGACGTCTTTGACTTGAATTGTTGAGTATGAATTCTTACTAGGGCCAATCATAAGCAGGGTGAAGGAACTCTTAATAATTTCAATCCCGAAGTTGTTCGTGCATCCCAAAGGAAGAAGATGGAAAAAGAGGACAAGCATGATGAACATGAGAAAAACTTTCGTGTGATCTTCCATCACATGTCAGACATGGTCAATAAAATGTATGGAGATTACGAGAAGAGGATGAAGAAGAAAGGGAAGAAAAAGGAATCACATGCAGATGATGATTCTTCAGTAAACCAAGGGGCTGGAGGAGATCCTCCTAAGCCTCCATCTTCACCTTCAAGTTCTAGTTCTTCTTCCTCTGAGCATTCTCATCACTCTCAACATTCTAGCCATAAAGCCTCTTTTAAGAAACCATTATTAAAACTTGATGTAAAGTTTGTTTTACCTATGTTTAATGGAGATGCTAATCCTGAAAAACTAGAGAATTGGATCTAACAGATTGAAGTATATTGTCATGTTCAACATATTGATGAAGAGGAAGTTAAAGTGTAGTTGGCTTCTCTTCAGTTGGAAGGCACCGCTCTCATATGGTGGGAGAGCAAGCTACAGGACAGAATTAAGTGTGGTAATCTTCTTTCCTTATGGTCGAAATTTAAATCAGAGATAAGGAAGCAATTCTATCCATTAGGGTATTTACATAAAGCAATGATGGAATGGCAAACTTTAAGGCAGAGTAAAGGTCAAAATGTAAAAAGTTTCACAGAAGAAATTAGGAATAAAGCTCTAGCATTGAACATTCCTTTGGATTCTTATGAAACTTTAATGAAGTATATTGGTGCACTTCATAGTTGTATTCGTCATACTTTTCTCTTGTTTAACCCCACTAGTCTTGACGAAGTTTGTGTGCAAGCCACTCACCTTGAGAACAGGGGGAAACATATTCAAGAAAATCCCACAAAGAAACCTTCCAATTTCCCATAAAACACTTTCAAGAAGTTCAAAAGGAAGGACAATAAGACCGCTACAGTAACGAGAGAAGGAGGAAAACCATCTTGCACTCATTGCAAGAAGAGAGGTCATGATGAAGAACATTGTTGGAAACTGCATCCAAAAAAGTAACCAAAATAATTTGATAGAAAGGGGAAGACAAAGGTCGTTGCTACAGTGCAACAAGATCTTGGTTTCAATTTAGGAGATGAAGGAAAGATCACAGTGGTTGGAGTAACAGGTAAAGATTCTCTTCATGCTAGTTCAAGTTCCAATGATGAATCTCGTATTGATGAACGAAAGAGGAATGAGTTATTTCATATAAGAGTTGTATCTAAACATACTAAGATAGATACATTATTTGATCTGGGTTCCCAAGTAAACCTAATATCTGAATCACTTGTCAAGAAGATGGGTCTTGTAACGAAACCACATCCAAAGCTTTGCCCTCTTGGTTGGGTATGTGATAAAGCAAAACTTAATGTCACCAAACAATGTAGGGTCAGATTTGTTATTGCTTCCAAGTTGATTGATGAAGTGGATGTGGATGTTGTACCACTTGATATATGTGGCATAGTGTTGGGAAGTATGTATCTTTATGATAGAAAAGCAGTCTTCTTTCATCATGAGAACAAATACCACCTTACTAAAGGGGGAGTGGAATATATTGTTAGATCTCACAGCATGAAGGTAAATACAACACTTGTTAGTGAAGGGCAAATGAAAAGACTCATAACCACTAATAAGAGATATGTACTCATGGTCGTAAGAGAGAAATATGTCGGGACATTCGACGCTTTCCAAGGGTGTGATCCATCTCATAAAAAAGAATTAATTGATATTGTTTCTAAGTATGATGATATTTTTCAGGAACCATATGGATTACCTCCTAAGAGGGAAATACAACATGAGATACATCTTCAGTAGGATTCTCCTCTTCCTAATGTGGGCATGTACAGGATGTCAGTTGTGGAGATGACAGAGATCAAGAAGCAGGTACATGGCTTATTGGATCAAGGGGTCATCAAGATTAGTTCATTTCCTTGTGGTTCTCTGATCGTGATGGTGCCAAATAAAGATGGAACATGGCCAATGTGTGTCGATTACCAGGATTTAAATAAAATCACGTTGAAAAATAGATACCCTCTTCCTCACACGGATGATTTACTTGATCAGTTGAAGAATGTTGTTTATTTCACTAAGTTGGATTTGCGCAGTGGATATCATCAAATAAGGGTCGCAGAACATGATGCAAAGAAGACTGCCTTTAAAACCAAACAATGATTGTTTGAGTGGTTAGTTATGCAGTTTGGGCTTTGCAATGCTCCGACAACTTTCATGCGTGTGATGAATGAGGTATTCAAGCCTTTCCTAGATGACTTTGTGATTGTGTATTTAGATGAAATTCTTGTTTTTAGCAGGACTTGGGATGAACATGTAAGGCATGTAAAGCAAGTATTGGATACTTTGCAAAGGGAAAAGTTGTATGTAAAAATGTCTAAATGTGAATTTGGCAAGACTGCACTTGTATACTTAGGTCATATCGTGGGAGGGGGACAATTGAAGATTGATCCTTCCAAAATTGATGTAATTGTAAATTAGTCTGAGCCAAGAAGTGTGATCGAGATCCGGAGCTTCTTGGGTGCAATCCAATATTGGAGGAGGTTCATTTCAAACTTCTCCTTTATAGTAGCTCCTTTGCATGCCTTAACCAATGTGAAGAACACTTTTCAGTGGGAAGGAAAGCAACAAAAGGCTTTCAACACTTTGAAGGAAAAGATCAGTACCACACCAGTATTAGCACTGTCGAATCTTCAACATCCTTTTGAGATCAAGACAAATGCCAACGGATACGCCATGGGTGCAGTATTGATGCAATATCGTAAGCCTATCTGTAACCACTCCGAGACTTTTAACCAAGTTGTTGTTAACTATCATACATATGATAAAGAGTTGTATGCATTAGTTCAAAGCGTAAAGAAATGGAAGCACTACTTGTTAGGGAAGGAAACCATCATACATATAGATCACTAGCCCTTACAATATCTTCAAGCATAAACCAAACTACAACAATGTTTGCACTATAGATGGATGGATTTTCTACAACAATTTCATTTGGTAATCAAGTACAAGAAGGGTACAAGTAACAAGGTAGCCGATATTCTTTCTAGACCTCCTATTGATGCTTCTATTATTTTGAAGAATACTTATTTGTCTCATGATATCTATGTAGAGAATGCCATCAATGAAGATTTTAAAGAAGTATATGAGAAGTTAACCCATGGTGCACAGGTAGAGAACTATTGTTTGCAGGGAAAATACTCTATCAACTTGGGAAACTACGTATTCCTACAAGTGAATGAGTCCATGTAATACGAGAAGCTCACACTTCTCTTGTGTCTGGGCATTTTGGGGTAGGAAAAACTATGGCTCATTTGCAGAGGTTTTGTTATTGGCCTCAAATGAAAGCAATTGTAACTAAATATGTAAAGGGGTGTGTGATGTGTTCTACTTGTAAGACCGCTAATAGAAAATTGGGGCTATACTCACAACTTCATGTTCCATCCCATCCATGAGAAAGCATTTCCATGGATTTTGTAGGGGGTTTACCAATGACCAAAGGGGGTCATGATTATTTGTAAGTCGTAGTGGATAGGTTCAATAAGATGTGTATCTTGATGCCATGTAAAAAGAAGATCACTATTGAGCAGACTGCTAATCTCTTTTTTTAGCATGTTTGGGTTCACTTTAGGTTACCCACGTCCATTGTCTTGGACCAAGATACCCGATTCCTTAGGGACTTTTGGACTAGCTTGTGGAGGATGATGGATACCAAATTGAAGAGGAGCACTGCTTTTCATGCATAGACTGACTGACTGAAAGAGGTGGTAAATAGAACAGTGGTACTTTTTGCTTCGAGGCTACTACAGCAAGCATCCTAAGTTATGGGATAAATAGATACCCTATGTACAACATGCTTATAACCGAGCTTTACATTCATCCACTCAGAGTTCACCTTTTGAGACATGTTTTGGGTACCTACCAAAGGTTCCTTTGGACTTGATGTATGGGAGAAATGATGATGTGAATGAAGAACGAACAGAGGACAGAGCCTGCAAGTTCATCTAGAGGATTTAGCAGATACATGAGGCAATCAAGGAACAATTGGAGAAGAGTAAAGCACAGTATAAAGCTCGACATGACAAGCACAGGGTTGATCATTAGTTCCAAGTTGGATACTGGGTATGGCTTCACATCAGCAAGGAACGATTGAAGGGTGAAGGAAAGAAACTCAAGCCTATCCGATATGGACCCTTCACTATCTTGGAGAAAAGAGGCACTAATTCTTTTTGTTTAGATCTTCCACCTTATATGCAGATTTACTCTGTTGTGAATGTAGAGAAATTCAAACTTTTTGAGCCTCCCACGATCATGGATCAGGATGAGGAAGTTTCAATACCTTCAGTTGATGAGTTTGCACCTAAGTACTTGGATGAGTTACAAGAAGATATCATCCTGGACAGAAGGATGAGCACTTCACATAGCGGTGATGTTGATTATATTCGAGTAGGCTTAAAGGGCACACATCCAAGAAAGGAAAAGTGGATTGAGAAGGACAAAGTGAGGGGACTCTTCCCTCACTTACCAATTGATTGATGAAAGATTTTGGTGGTCCAAAAATCTCTCAGTGGGAAGGTGTGATCCAAAAAGGATCTTGAGAAGGCCAAGAACAACTCAGAACTCGCAGAGGCAACTCATGACACTTAGAATGGCTTCAGTAGGCAGAGAAAGGGAAAAAATTCAAAGTTCCCAAAACTCAGTGAAAACAACATGATCGCGAAGAACACATCGCAAGATTTATAACGGCGTAAACGGATCATCAAACGAAGTTACGGATCAAAAGATATTCGTAGACAAATTTTTGGTCAACCTAGCCCAATCAACAGGGATGAGTCAACATCCATACTACTGACGTCAACATCAGTACGGATGATGCCATCATTCATACAACATACATGGAAAGAGCAGAGGATGACATGTATCATGCTAACGTCAACATGACGACATGGCAGCATAAGAGGCTGCCACATGTCACTCATTTTTGGACTTTTTGGGCTGATATGTGGACCAATGAAAATTTTCCACGTGGCAGTCTGTACAGGACACGTGGCATCCGTACATTACATGGCAGGATTATGTGGCATCCATAAATTACGTGGTAGGCTAATGTGGCATCTGTACGACATGTGGCAGGGTGATGTGGCAGGCTAACTATGCAACGAGGTGACGTGGGCCAATGATTGGCTACCACGTGGCCCAGTCATGGGATGCCATGTGGCAGTGGGAAAATTCCCAATGATGCCCAACAACTGAAATTTAAAAAATATATATAAATTACATGCTGCCAAATTTGGGGGTGGTTCCACCAAATTTGGTGGCATATTCCGCAAGCCGCCAAATATAGAGTCCGCTAGAAATAACATAGCAGGTCCCGCCATATTCTCCGTCACTTTAATAGCCACCCGCCATTTTATTAGCCACTCCACCAAATATAGCAGTGCGCCAAAACAATTATAACAAGGATCCAAAAATGGGAGGCTTGTGGGATTCGACCCTAGGACCTCCGCCAACCCATAGCCTTAAAATAGCCCCACTAACCAATGCGCCAACCACATCATTAATGTTTAACTGCTCGAATTTTGTATAAAAAGGGGCCTTCACCGGTGTACGGGACAAAGGAGAGACCAGGGCATAGATTTTGAGACTAGGCACACATTTCAATATTTTTCCCAGTCATTATTGTAGAGGCAAGGCACAAAAACTGAGGCAGGGGTGTCTCTTAGGCCTGAAAGTACCAGACTTGGATCGAGGTGTGGAGACAGTCATTTTTAGGTAATTCAATGCCATGAACATAGTGGTGATGTTATTTTTCTAATCGGAGAAAATATTATGTATCTTAACTCTAGAATGAGGTATACTTATGTATTTTCCCCAATTCTTTTGTGGAGTTAATAAAAAGGCCTATCCATTTGAGAGCAGGACCTGAAGACGGATTCCACCAGGGACGAACTCTGTTATCGAGTTTTTGCGTTCATATTGCATGCTTATGTCTCTTTCCTTTTAAGTTTTTCCTTCTTTATGGTGTACTTTAGTTTATGCTCATTTAATACAATTCTTTAATAAGTCACCTGACGAAAAGATCCTGGATCATTATCACAAAATATACAGGTCACCTCCAACTCAAGATCAAACAATCCTGTAATTAGCTTCTCAAGCCACATTGCTTCATCATAAGTTGAACATGCTTCCACATACTCTTGGTAAAGACCAAACTTATAAGGAAATTTTATGATCTAGCATATCATGCCCTGGGTGCCTGCTTAGGCCCATACAAAGCCTTATTCAATATGCGGACATGAGACTCCTTATGTATCTTATGTCTACTCTATGTATACTTCTTCTCACTTATGGAGCAAGTGTCTCGTTATAGTCTTCTCCCTCTTGTGGGAAAATCCTCTGGACAAAAATCAGGCTTTGTACATCTCTATGTTACCATCAACAACATGTTTGATCTTGTAGATCAATTTGGAAGTCACCACTAACCTCCCTTATGTTAGGACCCTATAATGTATCTTTTTGTTCATACTTTTTGCTATCATTACATCATTTTCCCACTCACATTTAAGCTTACATTATCACTTTAACCTATCTTTCCAAAGGTATATAACATTTCTTCTCTTTGTTATATGTTTAATTTGTTTTACATGTAATTTTACATTACTCTCATACTTAGCCATCGATCAGAAACATATAGTTGTTGAAACAGTTCGAACTGCAGATTATTGTTGTTGCTTGAAGACTCGTTGCCGAAACAGTCAATGGAACGCAAATCCCGTTGCTGAAACAGTCCGTGATCTGTGATGTTGGAACAACAATTCACACAATAGTAGCAAGAAGGAGCTATTACACTGGCCGCAACAGTCACACCTTAAGCCAGCACCAACCATCGTTGTTGCTTGAGACCACGTTGCTGGAACAGTCAAAACGCAAATCCCGTTGCTGAAACAGTTTGTGATTTGCGATGCTGAAATAGTATACAATAACAGTAACAAGAAGATAAATAAAGAAGTTGCTACACCGGCCGCAACAGCTACACCTCAACCCAACACCATTCCAACTATTGTAATAGCATTTTGCTACGGGAGATCAGAATATCCTATTCCAGCATAGAAGATTAGATCTGACTAAGAATAGGATTCGTATGTGCACATGTAATTTGATGATCAATTGTATTGAGAGGATTCTCCTCTTTAAATAAGGGGAAATCATTATTAGAAAGATAATCCTTTTTGGCTAGAAAGGAATTACAGAGAAGGATGTGTTCACTTTGGATATTGTAACATGATACAATTGACAGATGAATAAAAGATTATTCTGAGCATTTCTTCTTAGTTCCTTTCATTCCTGGGAAATCTTGTGAGAAGGGAGGGCCCACCTTCTTCACAAGATTCATCCATTAGTTCTGTATTGTGTTAGTATTATTTTTGTTCACGCCTTGATTAAACTATGTTTTGCTGAAACTCTACTTTACTGAACTCTGTTTTGTTGAAACTCTACTTTACTGAACTTTGTTTTGTTGAAATTCTGCTTTACTAATTGTTATATTGTTTTCATACAATTCATGCTTGGGTAATTGTTAATCATTCTGATTGGTAATTCTGCTTGATGAATTTATGAAAGTGTGATAACCAGAGACAGGTGTTGAAGATTCTTGCTTGGGGAATAGGGTCCTGTTCTCTGTTATGAGATAGTTAGCCTTCAATACATCTCAATCATTTTGATTAGTAATGAGTTCATGAAAGTGTGATAGTCGAAAACAGGTGCTGAAGATTCCTTCTTGAGGAATAGGGTCATGTTCTCTATTATAAGATAGTTAGCCTTCAGTACATGTCAATCATTTTGATTAGTAATGAGTTCATGAAAGTGTGATAACCAGAGACAGGTGCTAAAGATTCCTGCTTGGGGAATAGGGTCATGTTCTCTGTTATGAGATAGTTAGCCTTCAGTACATGTCAATCATTTTGATTAGTAATGAGTTCATGAAAGTCTGATAGTCGGAAACAGGTGTTGAAGATTCCTGCTTGGGGAATAGGGTCCTGTTCTCTGTTACAGAATAGTTAGTCTTCCTTGCAGTATCCTGAAAGATTTCTTTTCCTAGGTTGTTGTTTCTTAATGTAATCCAGGATTCTTCTGATAATTATTTCCTTAAACCTCGGACTCTGCAATAGATAGATTGTTTTTCTGTAATTCAAAGTAGAATTTCAGTCTGTTCAAGGCAAGGTGTGATTAATGTACTTTTACTACAACTCTAGATTGCTTTTGAGATTGAGCATATACAGTGTGTGATTGCCTTTGAAATAAACAGACTTCTTTGGGTTGACAATTTATGTAACACTTGATTGTTTAGTTAATAAGCAATTACAGTGACCAACATTTTGGCGTCGTTGCCGAGGAAGGAAATTATAGATTTCAAAATCACTTATGTTCTTTCAGATATACAGATTGCATGAGAGGACGCAGAGACCCCAAAGAAACTGACTCTATAGGTGGCAGGGGCAGAGGAAGGGGAGGAAGAAATACTTTTATTGACGAGATTATATCAAAATCTGAATCTGTTGCTCCTCAGTGACCAAGCTCTCAAAAACCAAAATCTCAACCTTCCTTTCACGCAAACTTTGAAACGGGGAAAGAAATTTGGAGTCCTGAGACAGTTGAGAAACCAGCAGAAAACATTGAGGATTGAGCAAGTGCAGTAGGGGAACAAACAGAAGAAACCATGGATGAGTATAATGAAGAACTGCATCATGAAGAACAGGCAAGTCCTGAAGGAGAGGTAAATGATGAAAACTCTTTTTCCACCTTAGGATTTCCTATTGGTGATCTTCCTAGAGGAGTAGCTCCCATGAAGAATATTTCACTCTCAGCTTTACCTAACTTTCATGGTTTATCTTCAAAAGATCCTGATGAATTCCTTTTCAAGTTTGACATATTATGCAGAAGTTATGATTACATTTCCAATGCTAAAAAATTGAAGCTATTTCCAGCAACATTGAAAGGAAATGCATTAAGATGGTTCATGAGTCTTGGAGGTCATGTAATCACAACATGGGATCAGATGAAATAGAAATTCCTGCATAAATACCAATACTATTGCCGAACAAGAGAAAAAAGAGGAACTATTCAAGATGATACAGAAAGAGGATGAAAATTTGGAGGACTTTGTGGAAAGGCTACAGTATAATCTACAAAGATCTAGTCACCCCGATGTAAGTAAAGTTATTCTTAAAACAATATTACTAAAAGGAGTAAGGGATGATTGTCTAGATATGTTGAATATGCTTGGAAAAGGGGACATATCTAAAGAATCATATGATGAAATTGTTAACCTATGTAAAAGATGTTCAAGAGGAGCTGCAAGGAATAGATCAAACAGCAGGGATACCACATTTTCAAGAGTTCAAAAATCAGCCAGTGGAGGAGCAACAAGAGCCGAAATAGGTAATTTACTTGAGGGTTTTAAAACTGAAATGTTAAGCTCTTTTTCTTCACAAATTGATACCTTGCATATTCAAAAGAAGCAAGCCGAAGCAGAAGCAGCTCTGTCCATCTTTTGTTCCAAATGCAAAGATAAGCACCCATGAAGGGAATGCCCATTGGACAAAAAGCCAATCTGCACCATTTGTGATAAGGATCATGAAACTCAACAATGCCCTTCTTTACCAAGAATCAAGGCAACATTACAACCAACTGATGAAGAAGTTGAAGTTGTCTATCTGTTGACACAGAGAAGGCAATGGCAGTTGTGGGGACAAGGTATGAATCCTAATATGCCATTTACATCTTTTAATCGTTGGAATAACTATCCTTCTTTTAATCAAGCAAATTACCCTCCCTATAATCAAATGCAATACCCACCCCTCAATCAAATGAATTACCCACCCATGCAACAAACTAACCCTCCCTTAGTAGACCCAACAATGTGGACTCCTTGGCCTCCACAACAACAACCTTACCTTGACCAATGGAATCCAAATTGGAGAGGTCAACAACCCCCGTTCCCAAATCAATTACCTCAACTTCAATCACAATTTCTACAACCACTCTCTTTACCATCAGGTACTCCACCGAACAATCAAATGATGAGGCCCCAACTACATGTACAACCTAACCCTAACCCCAATAATAAGGCTGTGCAATGCATTGATATTCAAAACCAGCCTATACTTTCTCTTTTCCCTGCGCAATGCAATGATATTCATTTACGATCTGGGAAAATAGTAGAACCTATCATTGATGATGTTACCTCTTCTGATTCCAATAAAGAAGAAATAAAAAAGCATAATGTACCTTAAGAGGTACAATCATCCTCCAACATTGCTACTGAAACAGCAAAACCACCATTCCCTTAGCGTTTAGCTTTGACTAAAATGCCTGAGCCACCTGCTTTCAATCTTCTAGGGGAATTACAAAATCTTTATGTCAAAATTCCATTATTACAAGCACTAAGAGACGTACCAATTTATGCCAGAACTATGCGAGACATTTGTGTTAAGAAACCCGGTAGGAAAACTAAAGATCCCCTCACAGTTCATGTCATGGGTGATTTGTCTACACTAATGTCGGGTAAAGTTCCCCCAGTTAAATATGGTGATCCCGGCCATCCTACCGTCTCAGTGCAAATTGGAAAAACAATAATTCCTCGAGTCCTGGTAGACTTAGGTTCTGCTATCAATATTATGACTCTTGAAATCTCACAACTGTTACAACTGAAGAATGAAATCAGAGATACCCCAACCATTCTAGAATTAGCTGACCATTCTACAATCAAACCGGAAGGATTCATTTAATACCTAATCATCTCAATTGAATCCTGGAATTATCCAGCTAACTTTGTGGTATTACAACCTAAAATAAAGTTGGGGGGCCACCCTCTAATTTTGGGCAGGCCTTGGCTAGCCACAGCAGATGCTTTTATCAGCTGTAGATCTGGTTCAGTGACAATTTCCAACGGATATGAGACTAAAAAGATTACCCTCTACCCTCATGCTACACCCTTGATTAATAATGACAATTCTTTATGGGTGGACTTTGATGATCAAACTACTCAACCTATTTTGACTATCGGACAAGCCTTAAGCCTTAAAGATGCCACTGAGGATGAAGTAATTAATAATTTTATTTGTGAACCTTCCTCCGTGACTCCAGAAACTCATAACCAACTAACTGCACTTTTGGAGTCAGATAACCAGGAAAACCTTAACTCTGAAAACCCACCTCAAACATCAGCCACCATCTCTTCTAAAAGTATACCAGTAGAAATTGAACCTGGCAAAACATTGAACATAAACCCCAACCTGACAGATGTTGAAACACAACAATTAATGAAGTTACTTCTTGAACATAAGGAAGCATTCACATGGGACTATACAGATATGAAAGGAATCTCTCCCAAATTATGTACTCGTCGTATCTATATCAAGGAAGATTGTCGACCGATCTGCCAATCTCAACGACAAATGAACCCTAATTTAAGAGAAATTCTTAAGGAGGAACTTCAAAAATTGCTTGATGCGGGGTTTATATATCCTATATCAGACAGTGAATGGGTTTCCCCATTGGTAATAGTTCCTAAGAAAAAAAGGAAATGGAGAGTATGTGTAGACTATATAGCCTTAAATAAAGCCACTCAAAAAGATCACTTTCCGTTACCATTCATTGAGCAAGTGTTAGATAGTTTGTCAGGGAAGAAATTTTTCTCCTTTTTAGATGGTTTCAGTGGGTATAATCAGATCAAAATTGCACCCCAAGACCAAGATAAGACCACTTTTACTAGCCCATGGGGAACTTTTACTTATAGAGTCCTCCCATTTGGACTATGTAATGCACCAGCAACCTTTCAAAGAGCAGTTATAGGAATCTTTTATGATATGATTAATGACTCTATGGAAATTTTTATGGATGATTTTACCCCTTATGGTGTCTCTTTTGAGGAAGCACTACAAAACCTTGAGAAAGTACTTAAACGATGTATACAAGCCCACCTCTCCTTAAGCACATAAAAATGTCATATGATAATGAGTGAAGGAGTAGTGCTTGGACGTTTTATTTCATCTCAAGGAATCCAGGTGGATCCATCCAAGATACAAGTCATTAAAAACCTTCCTATTCTCAAAACCCAAACAGAGGTGAGAATTTTCCTAGGACATGCTGGATACTACAGAAGATTTATCAAAAAAAATTCCAAAATAACTTCTCCTTTGTTTGTGTTACTTATGAAAAACGTTGAATTCAAGTGGACTAATCCTTGCCAGGAAGCATTTAATACACTCAAACATCAGTTATCTACATCTCCTATTCTAAGAGGACCTGATTGGACACTTCCCTTTCACATATCCTCTGATGCTTCAGATACTGCAATAGGAGCTATCTTGGGACAAGAAGAAAATCATCTCCCTTATGCTATTTACTTCATTAGCAAGAATATGACTCCTGCTGAACTTAACTATACAGTTACCGAAAAGGAATTCTTAGCAGTTATCTATGCTATTAATAAATTTCGATATTACATCACTGGCTACTCTACTCTTGTTCATACTAATCACTCAGCTATCAAATATTTAATGAACAAACTTGTCACAAATGCTCGAGTCACCAGATGGCTACTATTATTACAAGAATTTGATATTACAATTGTAGATAGACCAGGAAAAGAAAATGTAGTTGATGATTTCCTTTCTCAGTTAACACCTGATGATAATACCCCAGTAGATGATTCCTTTCTTGATGAATATCTATTTGCAGTGTCTGCTCACCCACCATGGTATGCAGACATCGCTAACTACTTGGTTGCATGGAAGTTACCACCACACCTATCCCACCAAAAGAAAAGAAGAATCATTCAACAAAGTGCTCGGTATAGCTGGATAAGTGGGTGTCTTTTCCACACAGGACTTGATCAAGAAATTCGAAGGTGTATTAGAGAAGATGAGGTTTATGATTGACTAAAAGATTGTCATGATGGCCCTTGTGGAGGGCATTTTGCTGATAAGAGAACAGCACATAAAATTCTCAGGATGGGGTATTATTGGCCCTCACTTTTTAAAGATGCAAAGAAATATGTTCGGGCCTGTGATAGTTATCAAAGAATGGGTCAACCTAATCATAGAAATGAAATTCCATTAAATCCCCAGGTAGTACTCGAACCATTTGAAATATGGGCCTTAGACTTTGTAGGACCCATTAACCCTCCATCCAATCAAAAAGTTTATATAGTGGTCTGCACAGAGTATATGACCAAATGGGTGGAAGCTAAAGCACTCCATAGAGCTACTGAAGAAGCGGTTCTAGATTCTCTATTCGAAGACATCTTTATCAGATTTGGAGTGCCTAGAGAATTAGTTACAGATGGAGGACCTCCTTTCACTTCTTACGGTTTTAAAGCCACCCTTCAAAAATATCATATTCATCATAGAATGACTACACCATACCACCCCCAATCCAATGGACAGGTGGAAAGCACAAATAAAGTAATAGAAGCCATTCTCACAAAAACAGTGAAGGAAAACAGAAAGGATTGGTCTCACAGGCTCCCTGAAGCATTATGGGTTTACAGAACTACCTGGAGAAATACTACAGGATTCTATCCCTATGAATTAGTTTATGGAAAAAGTGTCATCTTTCCTGTGAAATTTGAAATCAAAACCTTAAGGACTGCTTTAGCTGTCAACCTTGATTTGATCGATGCACAGACAACCAGGTTGCAGTAGCTTAATGAAATGGATGAAAAAAGACTAGATGCCATTCATCAGACAACTATGATTCAACAACAAAGATCAAAATGGCATGACAAAACCATCAAGCATAAGTAATTCCAAAAAGGTAATTGGGCTTTACTGTATGATTCTCAGTTTAAATAATTTCAAGGGAAACTATGTACAAGATGGCTTGGACCTTACGAAGTGGACACTGTTTTCCCCAATGGAACAGTAAGGCTCCTCACAATCGATGACTCTAAAACACCGTTATTAGTGAATGGTCATCGGCTCTGTCTGTACCAGCGCCCCATTTCCAAAGAAGATTTTAAGGCCACATGTGTGGCAGACTCACATTATCTCTTTTTAGAGGGGCCTCCTACCGCTCATTGCAATTAATTTTTCTGAATTTAATTCCTTTAGTATTAGATTAGATTTCTTTTACTAATAATCCCTGTCAAGAAATGGCATGTTACAATTGATTCTTTTGCAGATTCTTGATCAAAGAAAAGGCCTACCAAGAAAGGACGATCTTACTTCAAGAATATCCAAGCTTCATTTTGTGAAGCACTACTCCCTCTTTCTTCATCACTTTCCAGCAACATTTTCCTCATTTTTCGCCCTTTCCCCATTGCTGAAACACCACTGTTCAGCAATATTTCACCATTTTCCCCATTGTTGAAACATCACTTTCCAGCAACATTTTTCTCATTTTTCACCCTTTTCCCCATTGCTGAAACACCACTGTTCAGCAATATTTCGCCCTTTTTCCCATTGCTAAAACATCACTTTCCAGCAACATTTTTCCTAATTTTTCGCCCTTTTCCCCCAATGCTGAAACACCACTGTTCAGCAATATTTCGCTCTTTTCCCCATTGTCGAAACATCACTTTCCAGCAACATTTTTCCTCATTTTTCCCATCTTCCCCATTGCTGAAACACCATTGTTCAGCAATATTTCATCCTTTTCTCCATTGTTGAAACACCACTGTTCAGCAATATTTCGCCCTTTTTCTCCATTGCTGAAACCCCACTGCTCAGCAACATTTCACCACTACTGAAACACCATTTCTTTAGTAGTATTTTCCATTGTTAAAACATCACTCTTCAGCAAACATTTTTTTTTTTTTTTCCCTTTTCCTGTTGTTGAAACACCACTTTTCAGCATTCCCTGTCAATAAAAACATCTACTTCAGCTCTTTCGCTCTCATATTACATTTTGTCCTTCCACGACCCTCTCTCATAATTAAAAAAACCCTTGATACAATTTCTCTAATAAATCCAAAGTCTCTCCCATGGTTACTGCAGAACTATTATGGACGGGCTCTATATTTTTTTTTGAAGTACGAATCAAAGGTAAAGATGAGGTATGTAAACTTTATATGTAAATACAATTGAACTATGGCTAATGAGAAGATCTCGACTCATTATTATCATTCACTTAAAATCATTATTTTAGTCGT
>JASDQU010099986.1:331381-342686 GCA_032191745.1 Picea mariana | reverse complement strand
CATGCTCATGTTCAAAATTATCAAATAGCTATTATATTTTCTTTATCTTCAAATATTGTTCACATTGGGTATTCATTTTTCATGTGTGGAGGTACTTGGTAATCAAAAACCATCGCATCCCCTTTAGGTATATGATTGACATTGGCATGTAATCATTCCTTATGAATACCAATTTCATCTCCCAGTCACACCCTTCGACATTTTCATATAGGATATTCACATCCGGCTCTGCAGTACTATCACCTTCGCTGCAATTTGGTACTCTCACCCAATAGAACTCGCCCCCACATGATTTTTCCCATTCATAGTCCCCTTTGGAACTTTGACACTCATGTTTCTTTCACCCCTTAAGGATGGGAGTCCCGATAGTCTTACACATTTCCAATAATCAACCACATACTCTTTCTCCTCATTTTTGTTAACTTTCCCAATGGACTCCTGGATTGTCTCATCACGGTTCTATTTTACCTGCACCTTTGTAGTATCATTAATCCTCCATTTCATCCACAATCAGTTTTCTCATTCGCAAATTTCCATCCATTCATTTACCTCACACATAAACCCACCCATGGGGCCCCCATCCTCCACGAGTCCTCCACAACACTTGCGCCCTCACAGGCCAAGCCATCTTGCACTAGGGCACCCATTTCTATATCTATATCTTAGGTAATTGTACCTAAGATAAAGATTGAGAATGACTCGACTGATATTCCTATCAGTCAGAAAAAAGGATCCCTCTCTATACCCGTTGTCGTTGACACTCTGCCGATTCCATCCTTGCTAGAAGTAAAGGTTTTAGTTTTTCGAAACTCTAAAGAATATATTTTGTACATTGATTCATCCCCTATTGGTTCTCCTATATATACATCTTGTAAGTCTGAGGAAACTAGTACACATTTCCATTTTCCTCCTCTTCTATATTTTTCATCTCCTTACGAACTTTTTCCAGAACTTCCTTCACCACATCCCAAAGTAGTCGAAAGGTCACCACTTCCCTCAAAGTTTTTGAAAATCTCCTTTTTTCCTGAATTCCATCCCCTAGACTTCCAATGGCTGCTGCTGGAGGAGGTGGCGCCAGAGGCGGAGGAGCAGGTGGACAAGGTCAAGGACAATGTCCACCCCATAGAATCCTTACCAAGGTAGCTTCCAGATACACTCCCTTGGTCCTCCCTGTTGTCCTTCATGATTTGCCCAAAAATTATATGAAAAACCTACCAAAATTTATGGAGGAAGGAGATATAACCACAACCAAGCACATAGCCCTTTTTTATCAGTTTGTTGATATCCTTGGCATCGAGCACGAAGATGTTTAATCAAGTATTTTAGTACAAACCTTCGAAGGAAAAGTAAAAAACTTGTTTCGAGGACTCCCAGTAGGGTCCTTACGGTCATATGATGATCTAGAAAATGCCTTTTTAAGACAGTGGGGAGAAAAGAGAGACCATCTCTATTATTTGACTGAATTCAGGGCTTTAAAAAAAATAATTATGAATTAGTTCTCGAATTTACTTAGAGGTTCAATAAACTGTAAAACAAGATTCCAGCCGAAGTTAAACCCTCTCAACCTGCAACAAAGGTAACTTTTCCAGGATATTTTGAACCCGACTTTTCCCTCCTCTTAAGAGAAAGAAGATCTGCCACTCTAGTAGGAATGCAAGATGATGCCATAGAAATCAAATCAAATGTGATGGCATCCAGGAAATTAAAAACCAAATTTGATACGGGAACTAGAGAACCTAGGCATTTCAAAGAACAGGTAGGGCCATGTAGATCTGGGAAGTCCGCAAAAGAGAAAATGGATGAGATGGCCAAAATAATTATAGATTTATCAAACAAAATATCCAGGATGGAATTAGATTTGGCCAAACCCGATACTTACATTAGGAATCAGTTCAAGAGAAACCCTAACCCTCAGATACAACAGAGACAAATAAAAAATGAAGATCAAAAGATCCAAGCCCCATTTAAAATTGAAAATTTTATGCAGAGGGATAACATGAAAAATTATGAGGAGTTAGAAGAGGATCTAACTAACCTTAGTGATGATGGCCTTCAGCCTCATTTAACTAGGTAGGATTATGAAAAGTATCTAGACCTAGAACCCCTGTTTAATAATGACGAAAGTATCAATAATCTGAGATAATCTGCGTATTAAGGAATCACCAACTCAATAATGGCCGAACTCCAGCAGAAGTACAATTTAAGGCCCAGCGGGGTCATTCCTATTACTCAAATTTTAAAACATAGAATTAAACTATGCTAACAACTCAACTCACATTCATTCATAAATGATCAAGACCTGGAAATAAATGACATCCTTTTATTAAAATTCAACTCAAAATATGTTCTGCAATATGTAACATTGATTCACATACTGTGTTATGCTAAATCTCTACTACCTCCACCATCCTTGTCATGACTATTTAAACAGTCTTAGTCGTGAAACACAAGGAGGTGAAATCTTTAGCAAATCAGTCAATTGTCAAATTCATATATTCGGTTACATATTTTAAGCTTCATCCTCATGACACAAAGTGTATGAGGATGAAGCAATAAACAAACAAGCTTATCATAACCTTGCTAGAGCTTTAATGATTCAGAAAACATCCAACAATTATCTTTGATACGATCTAGAGCTAAACTTGGTATATTATGCTTCCTATATTGGTACTGGATCGTGACAGGTGAGATTCGGTAAATGGTATTGGATCTGAATAGTATGCAAGTGGTTGGTACCGGACTAGAATAGTCAGTGGCCGTTGGTACCAGATTCGAATAGTATGGAAGTGGTTGGTACTGGAATAGAACAGTCTGTGGCCATTGGTACCAGATTGCGATAGTGGATGGTTCGGTACCAGATCTGAATGGAAGGTGTGCTTGGTACTGTATTCAGACAGTGGAAATCTGGCACATAAGTACCGGATGGCTGAGCTAGTATAGAAAGGCTAGACTCATCTAGAGGTCAAAGGTTACACATGGGAAATTAAAACATTAGTACATGAAACATTTAGTATCCTAGCTCAATAAACCACAAAAATGCATGAATTAATTATAATTTACCTTATGACCTCATCAATGGCTAATGGTAGTGTTCTTTGTCATTTATCCAAGCTTAGGTAAGCCAAAAAGGTATAGATGAGGAGTATAATAGGGTAGTGGGGATGTCAATTTAGAGGCTCAACAACATCCATCATGATACTATTGATAGGAAGTTCTTCTAATGTCACCAAAAAATCCTTTATCATACCCTCACATTTAACCTTTCTTCATTCAAATGAGTATAATAATTATAAGGTCTAGTTATCTCAAGATCCAAATTCTCCAATATTAATTTACACACAAGGTTATGAGAGGATCTATGATCTAACATGTATATATGCAACAAATTATCATGTATATTTAAAGTCACATAAAAAGGTTAAACCAATTCCTCTTAGTTGTCTATGTGAGGCCCAAATATAATGGTTGTAAATTCGTCATGTATATTCAAAGTGTTAGGTTTATTTCTCAAGTTATATCCATTCATAAGCTTCTCAATTTAATTTTGATAAATAGGGTTGTTAACCAACTCTTCCACTGGCACAAGTGTCCTTATTTTTCCCAATTCATGCTTTATGTTAAAAGGATTACTAGGTTTTTCAATATCTCTATGATTAGTTCTTCCCTTAGATTGATCAAGGGAATCCATATTTTGTGCAATGATCATTGTTTCTTTTTCTTTATCCTTAGACTCATTTACTAGTAGCTTCTTCGATAGAGGTTGATTATGATTTTTTGACACTATATATTCCTATGTCTAAGGTCATATTTCTTGTGTAACTCAGCTTGTAGTGCATCATAAAACAATCTATAATGTGGGAGTGATAATCCTCCATAATTTTATGTTTGGTGCACACTATGAGGTTTAGCATTTAAATATATTTCATAATCATGTTGTGTGAGATGCATAGCCTCTAGATATCTTGAATTAAATGCATCTCTTCTTTGAAATATGTGTTCTCCTAACCTCCTAGATCTTCCACCACATTGTTTTCATTTTTGTTCTTTACTGGAGGTATAAGGCGATACTCTTCATTTTTCCTATCCCTCCTAAACATTTGTAGGTTAAAAGGTCTCCTAAATTGATTAGGATTCCTAGGGCCTTCTTCATTAGGAGGTATATTTGGAGGGCTCCATTTAGTTTCCAACCTAGAAAATTTATTTGATAAGTTCATAATGAGTGTAGACATCTCCTCAAACTTAGATTCCTAAGAATGTTTACTAGTACTTGAGGTACCAACTTCTTCTTTAAATTTCTTCTTTTATTAGTCTGATCTATTTTTAATTTAGTTTTTCCTAAATTTTCCATGTTTCCTTGAATATCAATAAAATTATCTTGCATAGCTAATAGAGTTGGAGACCTTCTCTCTCAACATTATGGTGAAATCAACCTCAAAGAATCCAGTGTATGTCACCTTTGCAACTCTTGAGATGGTTTAATATCTACATGAATCTTATTGTAAATTTTATTGAATCTCTTGTTGAATTCAACTAAAGTTTCTATATCTTTATTATTTAAAGATCTGAATTCTGTTAGATAGTAAATATGACATCTTTTTTCTCCCCATTGTCTCATGAAATTAGTTTCAAGAACTTTCCAGGTGTTCATAGAAGCATGAGGTAATCCTCTAAACCGTTTCCTAAAATCTCCTTCAAGGGTTTGAACAAAGAGTCTCATAAACATATCATAATGTTATATGAATAGGTTATCTATGAAATATTGGAAAGAAGCCATATGATATTCAACACTTATCTCCTTCTCCCCATCATACTTTTGAAGCAACTTAAGATAATGTTATGGTAATTCATGGGAATTTTGGGGAATATTTAAAGGGCTATACCTAGTTTTTACTCATGGATTTACATGTGGTGGAGGTGGTGGTTGATTTATATTTCATCCTCCTTTCCCAATCATTATATGATTGAGGATTAGGTTACTCTCCTCAGAAGATAGGGGAGGTATGGGGTTTTTCAAAAAAGGATTATATGAATTATTAGATGAATGAGAAAACCCAAAGGGGAATTCTAAAAATTGATTAAAGGTTGTTTGGAAAATTGTACAAAAGAATGGGCCTCATGAAGTGTATCAAATATCTCATAAGAGTTATCTATTACATGAATTGTAGAAGGGAAAATTTTAGGATTAGGGTTACCTGTAGTCTAGAGTCTTTCTCTTATATTTCTATAGGCAATTAACTTTTCCTGATATGATAACACTAGAATTCCTGTAGGATCTAGATTCACTCTAGTATGCTTCCTCGATGATGCCAGATTTACCTCTGTGGAGTCACCAAGTGAAAGGTAAACAACCTTGTGTATGAATTTTTTTCAACATCAAGAATCAATTTTGATCTTTGTCATCTCCCAGGGAAAAAAACTTTACAATTCCATCCCCAACAACATCTCTATTTAAGGATGTTAGTCCTTGAGATGTTCCTTTTCTTCAGTGGAATGATGCCAATGATCCTTGGAGCTAAAACTCAAAAAGGGTTTTTAAGATACCTTGATAAATCAAGGTAATTAATCATAATTATTAATTCTTCAAAATGTTTACACATTATAGATACGACAATTAGGCAATGTTGAATACTGAGAGGTGGGGGGGTGAATCAACATTCTTACTTATTTTTACTTTTGACAATATTAAACCTGTGATAACTTTAATGATAAAAAAATCATCATTCAAAACACATTTGAACACAAAACACCATATATTTAATATGGAAACTCATATGGGAGAAAAAAAAAAGAAACTTCTTTTAATGTGATCTAGGATCCAACCTGTTATTACAATATTTGCAAGAACCCACTTGCTGGAGACACCAATCCCTTTTTCAAAGTTTTGCAAGAACCCACTTGTTGGAGACACCTATCCCCTTTCAATGTTTTGCAAGAACCCACTTGCAGGAGACACCTATCCCCTTTTGATGTTTTGAAAGCACCCACTTTCTAGGAACCAACATGGTACATAGATGAGGACTTCAATCCTCAGCCTTGCACCACCTTTCCACCCTGAAGTAAATTAGAGAATCAAATTATGGTCAATTACAAAGCCTCACGTTCCTTATCTGTCCTTTTCATATACTCATAATGTAAATCTGCAACACATACATCAAAAAATCTCTTCAATTGAACATAACATATATTATCTAAGCCATTCTTGTAGTCGTCATTAATTTTGTAGCCTTTAACCCTATAGATCTATGGTTTTAGTATCTGTCGCTAATTCTATAGCCATATATCTATTTTCTATGTAGTTGTCACTAACTTTGTAGCTGCAAGTCATGTATATCTCTTGTTTCTGTAGCTGTTGCTCATTCTGCAAACCTAGATATGTTGTTTCTGTAGCTACCTCCAATTTTGTAGCCACTAATCGTGTAGTTCTATTATTTCAGTAGATGTCACTGATTTTGTAGCTACTAATCTTGTAGATCTTTTATTTCTGTGGATGTTGCTAATTATGTATCCATGGACCTATTGGTTTTGTAGCTGCTGCTAATTAGGTAGATCTACAGTTTTTGTAGTTGTTATTATTTCTATAGCTGATAATTTTGTAGATCGACTGTTTATGTAGTTGTTTTTAATTATATAGCTGCTAATGCTGCATATTTGTTGTTTCTATAGTTGTGGTTATTTATATATGTGATGATTGACTTTTCATTTTCTCAAACCTCCTCACAACATAGAGGTTTTACACACTCCCAAAGACCCCTGAAAAAAAATCATTCCATAAATCACATCATTTCAGAATTACTTCATTAAAGTCAAGAATATTATCTACGTAGGGTTAAATCACATACCTTTCATATTGCAATTTATATTCATAAATCATTCTACAATCTAATTTCCATCTCTTTGATCTTCAATATAGTTGCATTTTTTCTTCTGATCACTCTTGCCCCTCTGATATGCTCCTTAGACCGAACTCAGATCAACTCACACTACTTCATATTTTTATCACTCACACATTCTTCAGTTTGATAAAGTATTCATACTAGTTTTATTAGTGGTTTCACTGCCCATAGAATGCCAATAAGCCCATAGTAATTTTCTTGACCATGTCAAGACCTTGAACATATCAATAGATCATTTGAGATTTAATTCCATCATAAAATAATTGTTGTGTGAAAATTACCAAGAATAACTAATCCATTAAAGATGTAAACCCATATTGACAAAGTCAATGTGATCACATCCTTTCCTTAGCTAACTGTTACCAATACATCATTACCAAAATCCTGAGTTTTTGTAGCTACGGGAATCCCAAATTTCTTTAGCTGAATTTGTTTGAATGCTTAAACGATAAATTTCCACTTTGAACAAGATCCTTATGTGATGAGATTTCTTTAACAACCATACCTATATAACCATTGATCTCAACAAACACTTTGATATCGATGACACTACTCACTATCACACCTGCAACCACTTTGGCATCAATGACAACACTTTGTCAATAAGTAGACATTCAACAAATAGGCAAAATTTCTCTTATGTGTATGATAATTACTAGGGTAAAAAGGAAGAACAACTATGTCAAAGTTATGTTTTAATGCAAGGTATCCAATCTAGATAAATCTTACAAGGATTTCTGTGAAGAAAACATGTTAAACATTCAAGAACTCAACAATATTGACAATTATTCATTTTTCATTTAATTACATGCATTCATACAACTCATTGCTTCATACATTCACACACAAAGACTCTTTATTCATATGAATATTTCAAACAAAAAAAGAAACAAGATTGGTGAGAAACTAAAATCAACCTCATTCATTCATGAATCCAAACAGATTTACAACATATCTAGAGTCAAAATGTTTTTGAAAGATTTTATTGTTACATTTCAAATTACATTAAAGATATGGAAAAGATGGAATTTCTACAATGGAAAGGAAAATTATGGTAATTCTAATACAACAAAAAATCATTGAATCCATACAAGACTAATGGATTCCCTCTCATAATCTATCTTTATACTTGATTTGTAATGATCTCTAGACTTTGAGTTTCGGACACTCTTCCTGTCTCTGTATTTCAATGATTATCTAATGAGCCTCGATGCTTATTTATAACTCTTTCTTCATGTGAAAACCACTTCTTTTTTCTTTAAACTTGTTCATAGATTATTGATACTGCTTCTTGGCGCTTGAGTGGTTTGATTTATCTAACAAAACGATATTTGTAAAAATGATTCACAATAAAAATCGGTTTAAGGAGGTGTTCGGTGTGTGCCACTCTTCTGACCTATTTATCCTTGTCTTGGCATTTTTACTTTAATATATTTGAACATTTTCTTCCATACATTTCCCATAGGATATTCCAATCATTTTAGGTTTCTTCTCATTTCATCCAAATCTGTGAATCTTTCATATGATGGTGGAGGAAAATTTTTAAATATCAATCTAAAAGTGCATAATAATATATAATATCCTGCTAGAATAGACATCACATCATGTTATTTTAGAGATCCTTCCATTTTGTTGAGCCTACTATCATCATTTCTTTTGTTATCTAGAAGCTTCTGATATTTTTTTTCTAGATAGATGTCTCCAGCACCATCCCACAAATAGGAAACACATAACTAATAACTTCCTCTAAAATATTCTTTAAATTAGCTATCTCACCAGTCAAATCATGTACCTTACACTCTGTACTCTGCATGATTTTATTTTTAACTAAAACCTTCTTTTCCTCCATTATGAAGCTAGGTCTATCTTATATATTTAAATTCTTAATTTGTTCCTTAGATATGCAATTTAGGAACTTAATTAAGTCCTCATACACCTATGGTTTATATAATAACTCTGTGTCTATAATCTTGATCTCCTTGACAACTTGAGAAATCAATTTATACTCTTCTTGCATTAGCTCAAACAAGTCCCAATTTTTGAAAACTAGTGAGGCTATCTGATGCCAAATCGGATGTTTGGTCCCCTCCAATGTTTCTCTACCAATAACCCTTACCTCATCTTATCCAACTGATGCTCAACCCGTTACTTTGTAGTGCATAATTTTTGTAAGAGTACCTCCTTACTCTTGTCTTGTTCTTCTAATTCTGCAATTTTAGCCAAACTATATTTGAGTTTTCTTGTGAGTGAATTAATATCTACTTCCTTTTCACTCAAATATGACCTAACTTTGGCCCGACCCTCATCAAAATCTAAAGATATTGCTGGAACCTTAGGATCATTAGCTAAATACAAGGTGTTGACATGTAGAGGGAAGACCCATGTTTCAACATGAATTCACCAGCAAAACCCTTAGATACCATTCCTTTCGGATTCACCCAAAAGCAGGTGAAGTCACATGTAAGGTATCTATGGGAATCGAAAGAAATAGGTTTCCACAATGATGAAAGGATGAGAGGTATTCCTCATAACCATTATATTTAGAATTTTTTCTTTATACCTTATATCAGGTGCACAAAAACATAATATGTAACATATTCATAGAAAAATAATATATATCATGTGCGTAATAAACATAAAAATCATATCACAACACATAGACACCATGATTTAATGTGGTTCGACCAAGATGGGCTACATCCACAACAACTAGATTCTTATTATATTATTCAGAACATCCATTACAAAATATGCACACTGCACTCATACATTATTCCCTTTTTGTTCTCCTATCCCTCTATCTCTCTCTATCCCTCTTCACTCTTACATATCTCACATACATTTCATACATTCTTACTTAGCTTATCATGCATTGCATATATTCACACACACTATCTATTCCAAAACCCTTATATATTTATACAATTATAGTAGGGCTTAGTTTGTATCAATGGACCCAAATTTCCTAACGACTTCCAACGATCTTCCTTATTTTGCATGTGCTAATCCTTTAAAGTGTGCCAACTACATTTCCTTCCTTTGTGCATGTTGCGCAGTTCCAAAAACTAGTCCCAAAATTTTGTGGGGGCCTATTGGGATAGGATTTGTTGGCAAATATTCAACAAATAGTGAATGTTTGTCATTGGTGGTAAGTACAACAATGAAGATGGCATGAGTACAGGAGGTCTATAATAGACAGGCATAGAAATAGGAACAAAAGATAAGTTCAGAAAGACCAGCAGTGCAACAATGATCCCCGCAACGCAACAATGATCCCAGCAGCGCAACAATGATCGAAGAAAATGCTTGTCATTGATGGCAAGTACAACAATGAAGATGGCAGGAGTATAGGAGGTTTGTAACAGAAAGGCATAATCTAAACTATTGATCAGGCATGACGAAGTCCATATCTGATCATTGGATCCCCTTCAAATTCCCGAAAGAACGAGGGCCGTCAGATCGACAAGAAGAGCATGCTGAAGAGGAGGGACCCGTAAAGCTTGAGAAGCATTTATGATCGTTGGATCCCATCCAAAATTCTCGAAAGAGCGAGGGCTGTCATAACTGAATGTAGACAAGAAGAGTGCACTAAAGAGGAGGACAGATCTCAGACATTAGATCCAAGCACAGGACCCAACCATCGTTGGATCAAGGAGAAACTGCACATTCTTTAAAGTGCAAGGAGTAGCGCGGATTACCAAATTCCAAAAGATGGAGGACCATCCATTTACAGGTAGGATATGTGGGGATAGATCGTTAGTTCGCTGACTGGAGAGTTAAAGGAATGATGTTCCCTAACCTCTCAAAATCGTGATATGAGAAATCGTGATTTAATCTGAGCCGTCAAATTAAGGTTGAATATGGATCGTTGATTCCAGTCCATGTCGGAATTTCGAGGATCGAGAGTTGGAGATGTCAAGTAATATCATCCATAGGAATCCCGATTTTGCAATATGAAAAATCCCGTTTTAATCGCAGCCATTGAATCAAGATTGAACCTGGACCGTTGATTCCAGTCCTTGTCGGAGTTTCGAGAATCGAGTGTTGGAGATGTCAAAGAACATTAACATCAGGAATCCTAATATCACGATATGAGAAATCACGACTTAATCTGAGCCATCAGATCAAGGTTGAACCTAGACCATTGATCTAACTCCATATCGAAGTTTTGCGAATCGCAACATGGAGAGGCAAAGAGAACAATGCAACAAGAATGCTGAAATCATGATATGCGAAATTGCAATTCAATCATAGCCGTTGAATCAAGATCAGATATGGACCATTGATCCAACTCCATATCGGAGTTTCACGAATCACAACATGAAGAGGCAAGAAAACAATGCAACAAGAATGCCGAAATCGTGATATGCGAAATCGCGATTCATTCGTAGCCATCGAATCAAGATCTGATC